>PJEM01003593.1:0-150979 GCA_004023845.1 Helogale parvula
AGGAAGGGAGTGGGGGAAAGAAAGGAAGGAAGGAAGGAAGGAAGGAAGGAAGAAGGGAGGGAGGGAGAAAGGAGGGAAGGAGGGGGAAAGGGAGGGAGGGAGGAAGGAGGTAAGGAAAGAGAGAAGGAAGGGAGGAGGGAAGGAAGGAGGGAGAGAGGGAAGGAGGGAGGGAGAGAGGGAAGGAGGGAGGGAGAAAAGGAGCAAAGGAGGGAAAGAAGGAAGAAAGGAAAAGAACAAATGCATCCGATCTTCCTGGGCTGAGGTCAGAGGAGGGACCCAGCTGAGGCAGGGACAGTTGAGCGGGCATGTACTCATGTCCCTCACAGACTTGATCAAGGCCCCGTCCCAATCGCCCAAGGCACAGGAAGGTGCTGCTATTTTAGCAAAAGAAACTGGGACACGGTATAAGTGTTAACAGAAGAATTGCTTAAACATATTAAATATCATTTCTTTGGGATCATTTCTAGCCCCCAAACTCCGTAATACTAGTATTATTAATAGAACACTTGGTTAAATAACATACTACAAAATTTCTGTTAGATTCCTTATATTCGTAACTGAATGCTTGGGAATTCATAAAAGGAGGAAGGGAAGTTGACGCTTTCCTAGGGTCTTTTCCTGCTGTCTCCCGATCAAGGCCACCACCCCGACTTTGCCTCTTGAACCAGGTTCTCCCCACTGCCACCACCGCCTCCTCCACCATCTCCCTCACCTCCCCAACCTCCATCCACCCCCAGCTCCTTCCCCTTCTTCCCCTCCTCCTCCTCCCGCTCCTCCCCCTCCACCTCTTCTGCCAAAACCGACATCCCCTCCACCATTCCCTTTTCCGATTCCCACATGCCCTTCAAGACTCATCTTGGCCATCACCTCCTCCATCTCAGTTTCCCCTCTAGGCCAATGTGTTTGAAGACGACCTCTCTTTGTATTCTCAAAGCACAGCACAGACACTGCATTCAGAGTTCTTCCTTCTGGATCGGAAGTGTTCATTCACTTGCCTTTCTTTTGCCACAAGCATTGTACAGTTCATCCAGGTCAGCTCTTTACTTACAGTGCCTCGCCCCAAATATGCCTGGCGTAGAATAGACACACAATAAATATTTGATGAAGCGATGACTACATGAGTCTTTCATTATTCAGAAATGAACAAGTCTTAATCCTCTGACATTTTGTAACTGTGGTGACTATTTTTTGTGAGATTGCATTTATCAGCAAATCCCGTGAAGTCGACTCCTCCACCTGCAGGTCCAGTGTTAATTACACGCCACCCACACACAGATTGCTGCGGGCCAAGGAGTGCCAAGAACAGTGGAAGTGAACTTCATATGGTAACACTACCTCAAACGTGCCACAAGATGGCAGCGGCAGCCCAGGAGCAGGTGGCTTCTGGCCTCTGACCACGCCCTCACCCCAGGAGGTTGGGTCTTTGTCCAGGCAGCGACCCTGGTCCCCCTCCCAGCCTCAGCGCAGCTCCTCCTTAGGGGCTCAGCCTTCCTGGCAGGTCCGATGTCCCTGAGTCAGCCCCCAGAAGGTGACCCTTCCTCCCTGGCTCTTCTCTCACTGGCTCCTGTAAACTCTACAAGCACTCTCACCCTTCAGGTCCCCACCCCTCCAGCCCCCAAAGGACATTATAGAATTCCCTTTGCAGAGGGCGCTCCTGAATCCCCCCTCGAAGGACCTGGCCTGGCTGCTCCATTAATTTGTAAGGGACCAAGAAAGGGGGTGTAATAGCTCCTTGGGTGCCCCCCACCACCACCACCCAAGAAACTGAGGACATCTTGAGGACTGTCACAGACAAGAAGGAAGATGGATAGATAGAAGCAAGGAAAAAAGAGGGTCAGAAGAGACCAGAAGAAAGAGAAGGCCTAGATGAGGGCGGCCAGAGGAGGTCTTAGCCACAGCCCTAGGCTCTGTGCAACAGCTGATCCCACCAGAGGGCCTGGGAAGCAGATGCCTGCACTTAACTGAGTTTCTCCAGAGAACCGAGGGCCAGACCGGGAGAGATGTGGGGCCGTGGAATCCCATCTCCTAGGCCACGGCACCCCCGATGGGAAAGGAAAGGAGGCAGAGATAGGCCAGGGAGGTGTGGCAGGTGGAAGGGGGTGGCTTCTCTGGGACTGCCTGATTTGAGTAGTCGCTTTGCATGACTTATTTTCCTGGAAAACAAAAAGGCCTCCCCACTGCTTCAGAAGGGAGCCAGGGCCTCCTGGAGCACAGGGGGTTCCTCCGTCCACACCCGCAGCCGCCTTCCCTTTTATGTCCTCTGTGTCCGCATCTGTCTTCCTTTGCTCTCCCCTTGGGCACAGTCTGGGTCAGAAGCCACACTGGGGTGCAAGCATCACTGGGGAGCTAATATTCTCTGAGCATATTCAACACACAGTCTGTCCATGCAGATACCCCTTCACAGGGGACAGTCTTGCAGCCCCACAGCCAAGGGTACGGCCCCTCCCAGCGTCCCTCCCTTGCTGGCATGAGCCCCGGGCTCCCTCCCCACGTTAGGATCCAGCTCCCCACCCCTGGAGAGGCCCTGGAAGCCAGCCAGGGCCCCACGGCAGCTCCTAAGGACTCAGAGAGCTGCAGCCCGCCTCAAAGTCCCTGTCTGGGAATCCCCGTGACATAATGCGGGGACGCAGGGAGCAGAGTATGGAAGGATGTCCTACTGCACGACCGAGGACTGAGAAGCACATACCAAATGCAGACCTGCCTGTCACGAGGCTACCATGAGGACCTGGTGGTAGGTCGGCAACAGGCCTCTGTAAATTGCAAATGCTCCCTCAGCCATTTATCCCACACTGACCAGGGGCATCTTCCGAGCCGAGGCACCGTCCTGGGATCCCAGGTCATGTGGCCTGGAGATGCAGCCCTTGCAGAATAGAGGGAAATGGGCCGTGGCGTCACGGGGAGATGGCCAGCCGAATCTAGAATGTGGGGAGTCAGCTAAGCCAGACGGCCTGGCATCTACAGGTACCAAACGGCATGAGCAAGCCCGGGGAGTGGATGGCACAGAGGAAGCGGAAGCCGGGAGATGCAGGTGCTAGAGGAAGGGCTGGTGCTCATCAGGATCCTGATCTTGGACACCCGACCATGAAAAGGAGGTTTGGAGACAGTCGGGGCGTGTGAATGTGGACCGAGTGTTAACATTAAGTAGAGGGCTTAGTTTCACGTGTGATGATGATGGTGGTGTTAGTTGTAGAAAGAGGAAGAAAGGGAGGAAGGAAGTCCTTATCTGTTAAGAGACACAGATCTCTACTTGCAGGGATTAACTGCAGGACAAAGGTCTGGATTTGCTTATAATACTAAAAAAAATTGTAGGAGGGAGTTAAGCAAAACAGAAAAGCTTTGGTAATTGAGGCTGGGGAGTGGATATATGAGGGCCCATTAGAGAATTGTTTTTTCCATTTTGGGGTATGTTAAATGTTCCATATTTTTTTAATCTTTATTTATTTTGAGAGAGAGAGCAGGAGAGGGGCAGAGAGAGAGGGAGAGAGAGAATCTCAAGCAGGCTCCACACCATCAGCCCAGAGCCCCACAGGGGGACTTGAATTCACGAACCGAGAGATCATGATCTGAGCTGAAACCAAGAGTCGGATACTCAACCGAAGGAGCCACCCAGGCACCCCTACATACTTTTTTTATTTAAAAAAGTGTTCCAACAAGTTTTGGGGGACTATGGCAGGGCAGCTGATGGGCAAGAACAGAAGAACAACTGTGGACACCCAGAGGATGAGCCTTGAACCCACGGAGGGTGGGGCTTGGGGAGGTTGCAGAGGAGGTGAGGCCAGATCGGGTCCGAGTGGTCAGAATGGACATCCCAGAGCCTGTGTGCACAGGCACAGAGGCTCCAGATGCTTCTATTAAGGCAATTGGCTGATCCTGCTTTGCTTGGAACTGGCCTGATTTAGCACTGGCAGCCCCCGTGCTGTGTCCCAGAGACCTGGGAGGCTGGCCACCCCACCGATCAGACCCTGGAGCACTGGGCTAGCCGGGAAAGAGGAAGCAGAGCTGAGCTGGAGCGGCTGGGAGCCCCAAGATGCAGGACCGGAGGGCTGAGAGCCATCACCCAGCTCCAGCCTGCTTTCTGCCCCTTGCAGAGCACAAGCCTACAGCATCCCTTTCTCGGGGGACGGCTGGAGTCCACCACCAGGGGACCAAGCTGGCGTCGCACGCCTCCCCCTCCGTCCCACCGGGGATGAGCCTGCACACAGCAGAGCTTCAACCCTGCACACTGTCTCCTGGACCCCAAGCCCCCTAATGGGCGTATGGGCATCTACGCCCACGCACATACACACATGTACACAGATCTACATGTACTGTGCAGGTGCACAGATGACATTACACAGCTGCATTCATTAGTAAGCACTTGCCGTGTACATTTGCTTATTCGGTCCTCACATTAACCCCCTGGGGCGGTCGTGATCACATCCACTTAATGAGTGAAGGAATCAAGGCTCAGAGAAGTTACGTGACTTGTCCAAAGCCAAGGCCAGGGATAGCGACATACCTCACGTGCCTCTGTCAGAGGGCTCTGTGGGGCAGTCAGTGAATTATGACACGTGCAAAGGACATAGCCTGGTGTCTGATGTGGACCAAGTGCTCAGTAAGGGCCGCTGTCGCCCACGACCATGTGACACGCCATTCCCATGGCCTGTGGACAGTGGAGGAAACATAGGAGTCTGGACTCAATGGAGGGGGGGGGGGAATGAATAATTATTTGCATTGGGGAAAAACTCACCCCACGGTGTCTTCACAGGAGAAACAGATCTTACACAGATCGTAGAGGCGAGAGGCAGTGACAGAAGGGCATCCCCCAAAGTCTTGCAGTCAAGTTCCCACAAACGCTCACCCCCCTGAGCAGAGACCCCGCGGCTCTCATGGCAGGCAGTTTCTCCTGCCACGTATCACACGGCCCAACCAGCCGTCTCTCTGGGGTCTTCCCAGTCTGGAAATTTCCTGATCGTGTCAGGGGTACAGAAATCAAGGTGGCAGACATGGAAGATGCCCACACCCGGCTGGGTCTTGCGCTTGCCCAGGTCACCGCTGGGGGAGCCTCCATGGGGGACCATGATGGAAAGACCCTCTCCAACCCTGAGCCTCACAGCCAGTGCGAAGCAATGGCTTCTCCCTTCCTCCAGTTACTATGGAGATGGGCAGGACCAGTCTGGCGTTCAGGGTCTTGGGCAATTTTGTCGGCTTCTGGGTGCCCCTGAGCACCTTGAAAGTGGACAAGCCAGAGCTCGTAAGCAGCTTCTATGAGCACAACGGCGGAGGTAGGAACACTCCCCATCCGCTGCAGAGGCTGCCGGCACCTTCTTCCATCGCTAATGTGAAAAGCCACTGGGGAATAACCAGTTCAGAGATGCCTGGGCCTGGGGCGGGTCCCCTAGGTCATCAACATATGGCGCCCACCCACAGGCACCGGGGGCAGGGGGCGGCGTGCCCTGCCCAGGCACCAGCCGAGTGCACGTCTCCACCAAAACTTGAAGACAGACTGCAAGAGAGCCTCATTAATTTTGCACAAGATTCATCTAATGGTGGCTGAGCAGAGAGGAGGCGAAGCCAGGGGACGTGTGTCTGTGCCGGCAGCCCGCCAAGGGTTAACCCATTAGCCCGTATCCTGGTGAGCTCATCCCCACCGGAGCCTCCTCAGTGGCTGGGATCCACCACTCTCCAGCGCCTGGAGGGCGGCAGGAGCGTTCTCTGGGGCTGGGATGAGGAACTTGAACAGAAACTCATTGCCCGGTTCCTCCCCCGTGGCGCACGCTGCCTCCGACTCTCAGCTTCCCCATCCTGTCCTGGGACCCTGAGGACGGTAAGTAAGGAGGGGACCGGTCCCCTCTGCCCTTGCATTTCCCCGGAGAAACGAGCTGATTTTTAACTTTGCTTTAGAGCTTGTTCGGTCCGGGCATTGGGAAGGCCACTGTGAAGGATGGGCAAAGGAGATGGGGGCCGTGTCTAGGCTGGGGGCACCGTCCAAGGAGAGTGGTGCAGGAGAGGAGGGGGCGCCCTGCTACGCACCTGGGAGGGCAGAAGCTGTGTGCACACAGCTAGATGGGTGGCATCCAGGGTTTACCCCTGGCAGCTGGGAGGGGCGGGGAGGGCCGGGGACCTCAGTCTCAAACCTGGGCAGAGGCGGGAACGCCAGGCTGTCCTCAGCTCCCAGAGTGCATGGGCGGGTCCTCACACCCAGAATGTTCTCCTCGGCCTCCCGGGCATCAGACCTCAGTGCCTGCCCACCCCTCCCTGGGGCAGGTAAGGCAGGCGCCCAGGGCGGGCGCCAGGAAAACAAGGCGCAGCAAGCTGGCCGGGGCGGGCTTCGTGTCAGGAAGGCGAGACACGGTCGAGGGCGTGCAGGGGGGACGTGTACGCAGGGACCCATCATCTGTGTAGAAGCAGACGTGATCACCTGAGCTGATTTTTCCCACCTTGTTACTGGGATGCGAAGATGGAGGGGAATGGCATTGGCTGGGTGGAGCGTGGCCTTTGGAGGAACTTCCCTTCCTAAGAAGTGCTGTAAGCAGGTGACAAGTGGCCGAGCCGTGGGGACAACGACAGCACGTTCAGAAACTCTGGGGCCTTCACGTTACCAGCTCAGGCACCGGCCCCACTCACCTCGTCGGGAGAAGGGGGTCACTGGTGGGGACTCCGGTGGAGAGAGAGAGCCCCGCCCTCCATGTCTCAGGAATGTCACGGAGAGACCCACACTTGGGTCTTTCTCAGGAATAACCAATCATGTTATTTCTGCCACTTGTATTTTGCGACCTGCCCACCCCCTTCTCCCAGGAGGTGACCTGGCTCTCTGGCCCCAGCATCCAGCGAGGTCGTGGGTCTCCTCTCTCCGAGCTCTGCTTCCCGTCCTTACACTTCCCAGAATAGCCCCAGCTCCTATCAGGGGAGGGACAGATAACTCCAGGCCCAAGCACAGCGGGCCCCGCTAAGATCCAATTGCTCATAAACCACAAAAGAAATTTTTCGTGTGTCTCACGTAGTATTTGGCACATTCTTACACCAAAAAAAGCACCTGTTTTTTTTTTTTAATCTGAAATTTGGATTTACCTGGGCACCCTGTCTCCTATGGGCAAAATCTAGCAATGTGGAAATATGGTTCAAGTTTTGGCACATTCAGGGGAGGGCGTGGCCAGTGGAGGGCGGAGGTGACAATGTGCAAGAACTCGGTGGTGAGAAGCCAGGAAGGGGGCAGCGAAAGCAGGAGATGGAGGGGACACCCTGCTACGTACCTGGGAAAGTAGGGTTCAGGGTTGGGGGCCAGGCGGCTCTGGGCCTCAGTTTCCTCATCTGTAAAATGGGAGGGATGGCAATAGTCACCCTCCGAGGGTCAGCAGTGGCATCGCCCACACCCAAAGCAGCCACCACTGCAGTTCTGTTTGCTGCCTGAACCCCATTCCCAGTGTCCCCCCCCACTCACTGTTCCCTTGTTTGGAAAAAACATCAAAACTATCCCCAAGGGGAGCAGGGTAGACTCCAGCTCGGGCTCTGGAGCCATCCCAGCTCCCAAACTCCCTTCTGATCCTAGCTCGCTACTCACCACTGAGTAACTTTGGGCAAGACACTTAACCTCTCTGATCCTCCGTTTCCTCGCTATTGACAGATGCCCGTTCGTTAGAGGCTGGGGTGGGGGGGTGCTGGTCAGGATGCCTGCCGGCCCCTCACAGCCACCTTGGCTATGCCCCCTTTGCCAGGGGGTGTCCTCGATGACTGGGTGGAGGAAACAGGATTGGGCGCTGGATGCGGAGATGCTGTCCAGCTCTCACCTTCCCCACCCCCGGAGTCCCAACCAGAGAGGGGGAAGCAAGTACATTCGCAGGGTGAACCCCACTTCCCCACAAAACTCTCTCCTCCCTCTCCCACCGGAGCTCCCCCTGTCTTTTGAACCACTTGACTCAACAAGTGTCTGCGGAGTCCCCAGACTCAGCCAAGCACTGAGCACTGAGCGGACTGCTGGGGAGTGGAGGGATGTGAGAAAGCCCCACCCCTCAAGGGATCTGGGAGCAGGGGGGCGGGGTGGAGAGCTCTCAGTCCCAGTGCAAGTCCAGACACTCTCTGGTCACCTCCAGGGCGATAATTCACTCACTTCCCTTCCAACCTCCATTCCCGTAAAGTGGTGCATTTTGGACACTCGGAAATCTGGAGGGCAAGCATTTGAGTGCTCTTACCCTGGACGCTCTCTGTTGCACACCAGCTTGCATAATCCACACACACACACACACACACACACAGCACCAGACCGTTTGTACGTTGGGGGATGAGTATGTGACCTCATGAGAACGAGCCCAAACTTTCCAGCCAGTTCTCTCCCCTCTCACTGGAGACCTCTCTTCACCCCACTTGTCAGAGGCACCACTGAGCAGGAAGCTGTGCGCGTAGAGTGAAGAAAGGCGCCCGCCCTGAGCGCCTCTGCAGGAGGGAGACCGGCTTCCCCCGCCACACGGCAATTGTCACGAAGCGTTGTGGTATTTGGTGAGCACTGTTCACGGGGCACTGTGTAGCTACCTGGGGGGTACAAGGTCAACAGCCAGACACGGAAACGCCATGTGTAGACAGGGCTCCAAATAAGTGGCCATTAGAGGTACGTGGTAGATGAATAGACCAGCTCTAACGAGATTAAAGGACAGTCCCGTGGGTCCCTCGATTCTGGGGAAGATCACTCAGGCCACCAGAACCAGTCTTCGCTCCATCAAGGGTCCCTGGCTCGCTGCAAGTCTGTGTTTCCCTTCAAAGTACCTTTCAGAGACAAGGTGGACAAGGTGAAATTCTTCTCTCTCTCTCTCTCTCATCGGCGTTTCTGTCTCAAATTCTCCAAGAAGCACCTTCCCTACCTTTCTGGATTTCCTCTTCATCAAAATCAGTTTCACGGGCTTTCCCATAAGAGCCCAGTGACTCCCTCACCTTCTAGATCTCCCCCATAACATCCCCACCCTATTCTGGGGTCACTTTGCCTCTGCCCTCTCCTCTCATTTTCCAGGGTAACATATTTCACCCTCTCTATTTACCACCCTACCTATCTATTTAGAGAGCACATGAGTGGGGATGGGGCAGAGAGAGAGAGAGAGAAAGAATCCCAAGTAGGCTCCACGTCCAGCCCAGCACAGAGACCAACACAGGGTTCCAACTCACGACCCTGTGATCATGACCTGAGCCCAAATCAAGAGTCAACCACTCAACCACCTGAGCCACCCGGACGCCCACATGTGTCTTGCTCACACCCATTTGCTGGATCCCCACCTTCCATCATTTGGCCTCAACCACTGTCGACATTCTGCCATTCTTGGATTAGGTATATTTCCACCTGCCTCCCCACCATGACCCACCAATTATTATCAGGGTTTTTATAGTCCTTTTCCTGGAGGGTGCAATTTACACATGGACATTCACAACAAGTGTTAGGGTGCCACGCAGACAAGTGGGCTCCACCCACCACGTGACTCACACCAATTCCACGCCCAGAATGCTTCCATCCACTCCAGGGAAATCCGGTAGTTCCTTCCTGCAATTCCCTTCCCTACAATGGCTATTTGGAGTCTGTCACCTTCGATTCATTCTTAGAAGCTTCCAGAACGTCCTGTAAATGGAAATATACAACATCTGCATTCTTATAAACCTGACTTCTGGCACCCGCCATGTCTGTGAGACTCACCCATGCTGCGCGTGTCCCAGAAGCTTGCCCCTTTTCATGGTCCACTCCTTTGTGTTGCTTGGCATTCCCTTGTGTGCATCCGCACTTTGCTGTTGGATCGTTTCTGGTTGTGGTGCTGCGGGTGAAGCAGCTATGTGAATATTCTTACACAAGTCGTTTGTGGACATAGGCTTTCGTGTCTCTTGGACGGATAATTAGCTGGGGGTGTAACTTTTAGGGGAATAGGGTAGGTGTGTGTTTAACTTCAAAGGAAACTCCCGAGCCTGTTTTCCAAAGTGCACGCGCCAATTTATGTCCCCGCCATCAGCATGTGAGAAAGCTCTGTTTGCTCCCCAGTTCGCCATTTTAAACGGTAACCGCTGGAGTGAGCGTGTGGCTGTGACCGCCGGCTGGCTTGAATTTGCGTGTCCCTGCGGAGTATCTGCGCCGAGCACTTTTTCATGGGGTCCTTGTCCGTCTGCCCCTTGTGATGGTCTGTTTAAATCTTTTGCCCATTTTCAAAATTAGGCGGGTGGTGCTTTTCTCAATCAGATGTAGCGCTTCTTTATATATTTCAGATACAAATCCTTTGACAAATACATATTTTGCAAAACTTTTCTCCCAGCTTAGAGTTAGGCTGTTCATTTCTTCTTAGTGGCTTTTTTTAAAATGTTTAATGTTTATTTATTTTTGAGACAGAGAGGGAGATAGAGTGTGAGCAGGGGAGAGGCAGAGAGAGAGGGAGACACAGAATCCGAAGCAGGCTCCAGGCTCTGAGCTGTTAGCACAGAGCCCAACGTGGGGCTCGAACTCACAAACCTTGAGATCACGACTTGAGCCGAAGTCGGACACTTAACCGACTGGGCCACCCAGGCACCCCTCTTCTCAGTGGCTTTAATGAGCAGGAGTTTTCAATTTCGATGAAGTCTTACTTGGTTGAGATCTCGTTCTTGGTTATTGGCTGCTCTGGCCTCTCTGAGAGGGCTTGCCCACCTCCCATCACAACGGTATTCTCTGTTTCCTCCTGACATATTCATAGTTCTAGCTTTTATGTTCAGGTTATACCGTGATCTGTCTCAAATTAATTTTTTTGTTGATGGGGTGGAGTGGGGTCGAGTTTCATTTTTTTCCCTTTGGAACATCAGTTGGTCCACACTATTTGTCCAGAGGACTTTCTTTTCCCAGTCGAATTGCTCCCTTGTTATCTGTCAAAAGGCATTTGCCCTTGGTGATTGTCCAGCTTGCTGGGCCAGCTGCTAGCGACAGTGGCCTGACTTCCTAAAAGTCGGACTTACACATACTAGGTTGGCGTCCTGGGCTGATTCCTGCAGGCTGGCGGTCAGAGTTCTGATTTCATATGTGGTCTAGTCATTGTCTCTCTCTCTCTCTCTCTCTCTCTCTCCCTCCATACACACATATATACATATATTCAGATTCAGATTCCCGTTATTATAAGCAGTTGCAAACATACACAAAAGTAGAGAGATAATATTATAATGAACTTCCAGGTGGCCACCACTCAGATTTAATATTGAGCATTTTGTCACACGGCATCCAGAGTCTGATATTTTCACGTGAATCGAGGCATCACAGCCTTCCTCCCTTTTATGTTGTTTTAAGATGTATCTCTGTATCTTTAAGACATTTGCTTTTGGGGCGCCTGGGTGGCTCAGTCAGTCAAACATCCAAATTCACCTCAGGTCATGATCTTGCAGTTCACGAGGTCAAGCCCTGCGTCAGGCTCTGTGCTGACAACTCAGAGCCTGGAACCTGCTTCAGATTCTGTGATTCTGTGTCTCCCTACCCCCCCTTCCCCAGCTCTGACCCTCACCTGCTCGTGCTCTGTCTCTCTGTCTCAAAAATAAATAAACATTTTTAAAAAGTAAGAGATTTGCTTTTGTGTCCACAATAGCGTTATCATACCAAATACAAACTTTGATTTTTTAATTTTTAAAAAATGTTTATTATTTTTGAGACGGAGAGCAAATGGGGGAGGGGTAGAGAGAGGGGGACAGAAGATCCGAAGCAGGTTCTGTGCTGACAGCCGCAAGTCTGATGCGGGGCTCAAACTCACGAACCGCAAGATGGTGACCTGAGTGAAAGTCAGACGCTCAACCGACTGAGCCACCAGGTGCCCTGCAAACACAGATTTTTAATTCTTAGTGTCATCTAATTACCCCAGCCAAATTCAAACTTCCTTAAAACGATCCCCAAATGTCTTTGTACAATGAACCTGCTCTAGTCAGAATCCAAGAAGGGGAACATATCACCCTTGGTTACACCGCTTAGTTATGTTTGTTTAAACATTTTATTGCTGTTTAATGTGCACAAAGAAAACTAGTCATATCATGAGGCTACAGCAGGAATCGGACACACCCATGTAACTCGCTGCAGCCGGATCAAGAATCAGAACATCACAGCTCCCCAGAAGTTTCCATTGTGTCCCCCACCCGCTACCCCCACCGAAGGGAACCACTATCCCTAACTGCAAATAGCACAGATTTTGAATTTTATGTAAATGGAATCTCATGTCATGTAAATGGGGTTTTATGTAAATGGACGTGTGTCTGGCTTCTCTGGGTCAGTGTTGTGTTTGGAGATCAGGGCCTGGGCTGCGTTCCTGCTTGGGCTTGTCAGCTTGTCATTCTTTCCTTCCGTGGCTGTGTGGTCCCAGGCCAGTGCGCCATCTTGGTGCCCGCCTGGGGCCTGCCCAGCCCCAGTGGTGTGACTCCATCTGCCTCTTGACACTCCAAACATGGTTTCCAGGTTAGAGGGACCCACCCTCCCTTCTCAGATGGCTACCCGAAGGGCTGAGCCCCACATTCAAATTTGGTGAGTCCAGAAGCCCAAGCATCTCCAGCCTTCCTTCCACTGTCTCCCCTGCCAGCCCAACCTTGGGGCCTCAGTCCTGGTCCACCTCTGGGGTGTCAAGGACATTAAAGAAAGGTGGGTATGTTCGGTTTTGGTGTGAGGGGGGCATGCTGTAATAAATTACCACAGACTCGGTCACTTAAAACAATAGAAGTTTATTCTCTCGCCGATTGGGAGGTCAGAGTACAAAATCAAGGTGGCGTCACAGCTGGTCCCTCCTGGAGGCTCTGAGGGAGAGGCGGGGCCGTGTCTCTCTCCTCGCCTCTGGCCACTGCTGGCAATCCTCGGCTTTCCTTGGCTTCTGGAAGCATTGCCTCGATCTCTGCCTCCGTCTTCAGGAGGGCTTCCCTCTCTTTGTCAAATTTTCCTTTCCTTTCTCTTAGAGGAATAGGGTCATTGGACTGGTCTCTTTGACAATGATCTCCTCTGCAGACCCCTGCCTTAATTACACCTGCGAAGACCTCTTATCCAAATAAGGTCACGTTCTGAGGTTCTGGGTGCACAATTCAACCCACCGCAGGAAGGGAGGGACCCCCTGAGACATACAAACTAAACCCCCAAGAACTTAATCCAAGCCTGAAAGTGTGGTTCCTCTCACCAGGCTGGCTCCCTGTGTGTGACCTGGTCCCTCATGGAACTACAGCCCTGGGGCCACATCCCTGGAGCACGTGCTGTGTGCCAGAAGGAGTAAGCCCAGCTTCAGTCCTCAGGTAGTTTGCAAGGTAGGACTCAGGGGAAATCTGGCATGGGGCAGTGGTCTACACCAAATAGACTACACACACACACACACACACACACACACACACACACACAGGTCAGGGCTGTTGCTAAATATCCTCTGATACACAGGACAGCCTCCCTATGCCAGAATTATCAGGCCCAAAATGTCAGTGGGGCTACTGTTGAAAAACCCTGGTATTGGAAAAAAAATATAGAATCTCTTAGGACTTTAATAAAGTATTATAAAACTCCTATTGGCCCCTGAGTTGATTTTCCGGACACCCGGATTCTCAGAATTGAAGTCTCAGTCACCACTAATGGACCGATCTAAGAGAGTTTTAAAAGGCCTTTAGCCCAGTGTATTCCTTTTACAGATGAGAAAACAGGGACCAAGAATGGAAATAATTACTTACAATGGCCACTGGGGCCCTGTCTGGAACACCCATCATATGTCACATTGCGCAGTAGTGTTTGTGGAATGTGATCATCCCCACAGCCCAGTGAGGCAGAAATTCTATTATCCTATTTTACATGTGGGGCCAGGAAGTCTTGGGACCATTAAGGAGCTGGCTCCGGGCTCCACAGCTTATGAGGGGTAAACTGGGTCCAAGCGGTGGTCCCTCTGATGTCAAGGACCCGGCCCTTCCCATCATCACACCCAGAGATGACACATAAGCTCAAAAACTTGCTGGAATCATGAAGGAGTACTTCTGCCCAGTGCGGCATTCACTCCATGTCGACTTCCTGCCCCTTCTGTCTACAGCCGCTCCCGCCTCCTGCCTGGCCAGCAGGGAAGGGGGGAGGAAAAGTCAGTGTTCACTCTTGCTCAAGAAGGGAGAGCTGCTTCTTTTATGGTTATTGCCTAGAAAATGAGGGCTTGTTTGCCCAGTCACTGTGCTGAGACCCACCCCTCTTCCCAAGTAAGCCAAGTAAATTAAAGGTTCCCATTCCTTGGGATTTCATGAGCCATTGCAGTTCAGATATATAGACAGACAGATAGATAGATAGATAGATAGATAGATAGATAGATAACAGGTAGACAGATTTCATGGACCATTAGTTGAGAGAGAGAGAGAGATTGATTTATTTATTTCATAGGCCATAACAGTTTTGGTAGGTAGGTAGCTAGATAGATGGAAAGATAGATAGATAGATAGATAGATAGATAGATAGATTTCATGGGCCATTAGTTGAGAAAGAGAGAGAGAGAGAGAGGAGAGATTTATTTCATGGGCCATAACAGTTTAGGTAGGTAGGTATGTAGGTAGGTAGATAGATAGATAGATAGATAGATAGATAGATAGATAGATAGATAGACAGATGGATGGACAAATGGGTGGATGGATAGATAGATAGATAGATAGATAGATAGATAGATAGATAGATAGACAGATAGATTTCATGGGCCATTACAGTTTAGGTAGATAGATAGACAGACAGATATCTACATATGATGACCAATTTCCATCTTGCCAAGTACAGATCCTAACAAAACCAATGACCATCTTCCATCATGACCATTTCATAAAATGAAGACTACTCCAATGCCAAAAAATAAAAATAAAAAAAGAAGGACTTAGCCTCGGAATGAAATTGTCCTTTAAATTGAGTAAAGGTAGAACCATGAGAAGTTTACAACCGTGCTCCCCTTTCTCTACTGTATAGTGAATCACCATGGAATTGCTTAGCCCCATCATTCCATACTCAGCGTGAGGTTACTCTGCGGGCAGAGGAAGCCCCAGAGTGAAAAGCTCAGACATTCTCCTCGTCAGAGAACCCTCAGCGCTCATCCAAGCAGCACGATCTAGTGCATGGAGCTCTGAGTCCAAAGACCTTGGCCTGAAGCCCAGCACAGCCACATATAAGGTTAAGGGAGGCTTTGGCCATGCTCCTAAATCCCCCTGAGGGAATAAACAAGGGACCTCCCTGCAGAGCCACAGAACATCCGTTCAGTGCTCACAGCAAGGCCACTGGGTCCCGTCTCCCTCTCTAGGACCCCTGGCAGTGGTCCCCGCCTCCAGGAGTGCACTTCCTGTGTGGGACACAGTGGCCACCTGGTGCCCCAGTGACAGTTCTCTAGGGAGCATGTCCTTCTCCACCCAGCCCAGCTCTCCTCTGGCGCTACATTCCCACCACATCTGCATTCCCACCACACCTCCAGCGTCCGACCCTTCTTCCTTGGTCTCCACCGAGTGGAAGAAATGACCACCTAGAGAGAAAATCCTACTGGGATTGTGAGTACATCTTCAATACATGAGGCTAGGACCTCATAACGTGCTCTCTGGTGCCCCTCCTCACCCCCAGCCTGCAGGGGAAGAGATCACTTTACAAACAGCTGGTGCCTTATGCAAAGAGACCGCAGGACTCGAGGGGAAGCGAACACCTGTGCGCCTTCACTGACAAAAGGGCATCCGTTCTATTCTTCAAAGTCCTTGGAAGCAGAGATCCAAATATCCTCTCTCTGGATGAGTGTACGTGAACGTGACTGTCTGTATTCTGGAGGCGCGGCCATTTTACAGCTCCCGTTTCCTCCGCAGCAAAGGGGAGGGGTCTGTGACTGCTGGTTGTAGAAAGGGGGAGCATTACAGTTCGGGGACGGGGTGGGGGGGACGCTGGTCCAGTGGTCAGGCCTGAGCTGCTGCAGGGGTGAGGGAGGATGGGAGGGGAGGGGTTAGGTTTGAGATGAGCGCCGGAAGGGAAGTGTTGTAGAGGACCCATTCACTCAGCGACACTAATTCGTGGAAGAGCCTTGGTGAAGAAGAAACAACGGGTTCCAGAGTGTCGGGACCAGACACCATCCAGACGCCATCTCCTTTATCCCCAGCTGCCTTTCCTTTCTTTTTTTTAAATTTCTTGTTTTTTAAGTTTAATTTGTTTATTTAATGAGTGGGAAATGGAGAGTAATGGAGGGAAGGGCAGAGAGAGAGAGAGACGGACTCCCAAGCAGGCTACACGCCTCTAGCACAGAGCCCAAAGCAGGACTTGAACCCACGAACCATGAGATCGTGAACCAGAATGATTCATGAACCTGAATGAAAATCAAGGGTCAGATGCTTAACCAACGGAGCCACTCAGGCACCCCCATCCCACACTACCTTTCACCCCGGGGCCAATACCATGATTTCCTTCTGGAAATCACCCCTCTCCGTAGTTGGGTCTGACTCACCCTAATTGGGGTGTGGTGGGGAAGCCCATTGTGACACGGATGAATTGCCCACCTCCCCCAATACACCCACCTTTGCCATTGGAAAGAAGTCTCTGGCACTGCATTCACACAGAGTAAACCTGATTTAAGTGGGTCCTGAGCAGACAGGGAACAGAAGAAGAGGTCAGAGGAAGAGCCCAGGGCATCTGGAGGAGGGAAAGAGTGAGAGCCAAGGACCGAAGATGGTGGATCCAAGGAGTGAGGAGAGCAGAGGCTGGAGAGAGCACTGCTTGGAGAGAGTCACCCCAGGCAGGCAGAGAGAGAACAGAGAAGAGTCTGTGGCCTCGGTGACACAGGAGGAGAGGCGGCCAGCATGGTCCTAGAGCTCAGCTCTGCCTGGGCTTCATGAAGGGAGGCACCGGGCTCTGCCAGGAAGAACGGAGACAAGCAGGGTTATAAAGAACGTGGATTTAGGGGTGCCTGGTGGGCTCGGTCAGTTAAGCATCCGACTCTTGGTTTCGGCTCGGCTCATGATTTCACAGTTCGTGAGATCGAGCCCCACATCGGGCTCTGCACTGACACTGCAGAACCTGCTTGGGATTCTCTCTCTCTTTCCCCCTCTCTCTACCCTTCCCCTGCTTGCTCACTCTCTCTCAAAATAAATAAATAAACATTATTTAAAAAGTGGTGGATTTATGCTCAGGACCAACGGGAGGAGGCAGAAAGGAAGCTGTTCGCTCACTCGCTCACTCCCCGATGGGGTGGGAGCATCTCTAGGGCACAGAGCAGCGCGCCAGACCCTCAGGAGGCAAGCCAAGGACAGGGATCCTGCGGTGACTGGGGAAAGACCTCCCTGCCCCCACCCCCCGGCTC
The DNA here is from genome assembly GCA_004023845.1 of Helogale parvula. Taxonomy (NCBI): domain Eukaryota; kingdom Metazoa; phylum Chordata; class Mammalia; order Carnivora; family Herpestidae; genus Helogale; species Helogale parvula. The sequence goes on from PJEM01003593.1 coordinate 17,238, forward strand.
TCCCAGCCTCTCCTTCCTCCCGCCCCCAAAAAGTACCTAAAATACCAGCAAAGTATGTATCTAAATCCATCCATTCATATCTTAGTGCCTTATTGCAAACAGATAGGCATTGGCACTCAAACCCCCATTTTTTATTATGGAATGAAAGGTTTTAATGCGGCGTTCAAGGCCCCGGAGCTCGCCAGGCTCTGGTGGAAGAGTACTTGGCAGGTAAGAGGGGCTTCTCAAATCTCCAGAGCCGCTCTCCTCAGGTGAGCATCCAGGGGAGGAGAGGACCCTGGTGACCGAGAGGTACACAGACGGGCTCTAGATGCGAAATCACAACAGGCGGTGGGCTCGACTTCACACCTGAGCCCGCTTAAGAATGGGGAGGTAGGGATCTGATTTGATGTAATTCGTGAGGAAGCCGGGGAAAGAGGGCATTTAGATACTAACAAGGTCACACTCAGAACCCAGGGAATGACTGTCAGATGCTGAAAAAGCACGTAAAATCCCGGGCTGCACTCAAAGATGTTCTCGAGTCCATACACAGTCTGGTGTTTTAAGAGCAAGAGCAGGGTGCCTGGGCGGCTCAACCGGTTAAGCATCTGGCTTCGGGTCAGGTCATCGGGCTCTGTGCTGACAGCTTGGAGCCTGGAGTTGCTTCGGATTCTGTGTCTCCCTCTCTCTCTGCCCCTCCTCCACTTGTGCATGCTCTCTCTCTCTCCCCAAAATAAACAGTAAACAAGTAAAAAGGAGGGGCACCTGGGTGGCTCAGTCGGTTGAGCGTCTGACTTTGGCTCAGGTCATGGTCTCACGTAAGGTCATGGTTTGTGAGTTCGAGCCCCACATTGGGCTCTGTGCTGACAGCTCAGAGCCTGGAGCCTGCTTCGGATTCTGTCTCTCTCTCTGCCCCTCTCCCACTTGTGCTCTGTCTGTCTCTGTCTCTCAAAAATAAATAAATGTAAAAAAAAATTTTTTTAAGGAAAAGGAAAAATAAAAGAGCAGGAGAGCTGAAAGGTTCAAATCCAATCTCTGGTGTTTCCTCACCCTGGGATAGGCAAAACACCCCATTTATGAAGTGTCTGCAAACCATTCGGCATCATTACAATGCATTACATGTCTTAAAACTCAACCCTTTTGAGAACGCTGTGAGGCAAGTAGTATTGTGATCCCCATTTTATAGATAAGAAAACTGAAGCACAGAGACAGTAAGCAACTCCCTCAAGGTCACACAGCTAGAACGTGGCTGAGTCTGAAAATAAGATGCCGTTCAATACACCACAGCTTCTGGTGTTTTTCACGGGTACCAGTGTTCCCTGTTTTAAATACGGAAAGCGGTTGATTCGAATGGTCAACTCTTTCTCTCTCACAAGAAGAAAAAGCATGTTGGGAGTGGTTTCTGGTTTATGTGGATCTCATCTGACTTTCTTTTTGGCTTTAGCTCAAAGCCCTGCATCGCCCTCCGCCGAGAGCCAGGCTGCAGATGGATGCTAAGAACAGGAAGGGCATGTGAGGACGGGTCGGCTTCACCCCTGCTCCTACCCGTTGTGGGTACCGGGTGCCCGGTCCCAGGAAGCCGTGACAATGGAGGCTCCCCCCAAGGCCCTGGAGGTCGATGAGATGTCTCCGGAATCCAAGGACCTGCTGCCCAGCCAGACGGCCAGCTCCCTGTGCATCAGCTCCAGAAGCGAGTCTGTCTGGACCGCCGCCCCCAGGAGTAACTGGGAAATCTACCGTAAACCCATCGTCATCATGTCGGTGGGTGGCGCCATCCTCCTCTTTGGTGTGGTCATCACCGCCTTGGCCTACACCCTGAACCTGGGCAGCAACAGCCTTATGGTCCTGAAGATGATCGGGCCCGCCTTCCTGTCACTGGGACTCATGATGCTGGTGTGTGGGCTGGTGTGGGTGCCCATCATCAAAAAGAAACAGAAGCAGAGACAGAAGTCCGTTTTTTTCCAGAGCCTCAAGTCCTTCTTCCTGAATCGCTGATGGCAGCCTCCCACTCTGTGCTCCCCGTCACCCCGCACCCTCCACCAAGAGGCGATCTGACGGTGACATCAACATCCCCCTCTTCCTGGGGGGTGGAGTCAGCCACAAAACAGCATCTTCCTGGCCCTTCGGGGAAGAGCTCAGGGCTCCCTGGGCAGCTGGGCAAGGCTGCTGGCTGGGTCTCATGTAGTCTCTCTGTAACTGCCGACCCCCCCTTAGATGCTGGCCACCGCCATCCCCTTTCATGGCTCACTCCCTGCTCCTGCATCCAGGCACACCCATCCAACTCTCTGGGCAGATCACTATGCCTGTTGGGAAATTCCTCCCGCTGAGGCATCTGAATGCCCCAGATGGATTCCCCATTGGGACCCTTCTGGAACCCGAAGTGACCAGTGGAGGTCCCTCGCAGAAGAGAGGGAAGACTCCTTCCTGGCTCCCTGGCTCTGCCAGCGCCCCACCCCCCCGCCCCCCACTGTCGGTGTGGGCAAGATACTGATTTGCATTTGAAGAGATAAGACACGTCATGTATAGGACATCACAAAGAGTGAACAGTGAAGGGCGGCCAGGGAGAAACACTTTGTAACAAGGCGCATCCCCCCTCCCCTGGCCCCAGAAAAGGTGCTGGGGGTCAGACAGCCAAGGAAGTTTCACTCCGGGTTGTACAGTATTTGCATCAGAGCCCGTGGGCTGGGCTGCAAGTTTGCCCTTCTAGCTCGCTTCTGAACTTGACAATTAGCCAAGCACAAGCACACGTTGCCCAGGCCCCCCTTCCCCCTCCCTGTCCATCTATCCCCCCAATTCTGGGACAGCAAGACAGAGACCCGCAGAGGGATTCTGTAAGAGCGTTCTCTCCTTCACCTCCATCGAGGACCAAACCCAGGAAGACCCCACGCCGCACCTGGATGGTCTGCGGGACTCCAGAGACAGAGGGTTTGCTTTTAGAAAAATCCCAATGTCTGCCCTGCCTCGCCGCTACCCTCCAAATGAGCAGACATTTACTGGGGGCCCTTCTCTGAGGCCAGGCCCTGCGATGGGAACCGGCCAGACAAGGTGTCCGCTCTCATCTTCGTTCCAAAGTAAGACGTGCGGCCGGGCCAAGGGGCGACTAGAAACCTGTGCTGAGCCCTCTGTGGGGGGAGCGGCAGGTGCGTGAATACAGAGAGGGCATCTCACCCAGACAGGGGAGAGGATGGAGGGACTGCCGGAGACTGCGCCATCCCAACAGAGAACAAAAGGAAAGATAAGAGCTAGCAAAGGGGACGAGGGGAGCAGGTGACGTGGGAAGGAGAAGCTCAGGTGGCAGGAGGGGACGGGGAGGGAGCGTAACAAAATTAGGAACTGCACGGCAACTCCCCGTGTCCTGGCCTGCTTCCCACCTTAGTGCAGCCTCTCCATGGGCCACAGCAAGGCCACAGGCTGGAGGGGGGTTCCTGGAGGGCCCACCAAGCAGAGAGCACCCAGGAAGTAAATGCTCCCCAAATCTGGGACTTCCAAAAGCAAGCAGAGGCTCCTAGGTGACAGCTGGGGAGGCTGTCCTGAGCCAGGCCAGAGTCCAGTGGAGAGCACTGACAATGAGGTGTGAAGGGAGGGCATGGGACACTAGAGTCACCGGGCTTCTGGGCCCCGCCTCCCCGTCACCATGGCAGCCCCTCTCCGTCTCTCTAACAAGCCTCCAGGTATCCTCCGTGGTGGTTCCAGAAGCAGATGTGGAACCTCCCCAAGTTCTTTCTGCATCATGGGAAACTGAGGCAGGTACCTGTCACAGGGGGCCATCCCCTGCCCCACCCACCTCAGAAGCCAGAGTTTGGTGGAGAGGAACATGTGGCCTTTGGGGCTTCACCCAAAACGTTCCCACCGTGTGGCCAGGTCTTCTAGCTAACCTGGTCGCAAGTGCTCCGTCCTTAACTGTAGTTCTAGCGACAGGGCTTACGGCCCATCTGTCTGCCTTTCTGTGACATGAACGAAGATTCAGTAGGGGCCCTAAACTCACTCTCGCCTTCCCTGCTGCTTTCGTACGTGAGAGCAAACGGGATGGGCGCTCAACTGGCTCCCTGGGGATCCACACTTCCTGGGATCCGTGCATCCGCCCAAGAGCCTGTGGTCCGGGTGTGGCAGGGGAAGAGAGGCCCATGTGGATGCTACTGCCGACTACTTCTTGCTGGGAGTAAGTCTGGGGGCAGCCATGGCTCTAGGAAGTACCCAAGCTCTGGACTCATCTGGAAGTTTCCAGCAGTGCTTGCGCAGGCGCCCTGCCCCTTAAGCCAGCGTCTCAGCAAGAATAACGAGGCAACATCGCCACTGGGGTCCCCCCACATGAGCGGGGACCAGGAACGTGCCAGCATCACGCTGAGGAGCTTCTGCCAAAGACCGCCACCGCGTGGGAGGTCTGTAACCGCGGTCCAGGTCAGGGCGCATGTCTGGGGAAAAGCATGTCCACCAGGACTCTCTTGTCACCCGCGGATCGGGGGACAGGACCGGCATCCACGGGTCTGCCTGGCGGACTGTACTGTTCCACCAGTGGCCGTTCCGATCGGGAGGTTCTGTTCTGACCCGAGTCCCTGGAGGAACCGCCGTAATGAATCATGCGCTCTGCTGCGGCGTCTCCTGCGTCTTCGTTCTGTCCCACCAGCGGTCCCCAGGCTGTGCGCACAAATTCATTTCCCCGGGATGGTCCCACATCACTGCACGCCCTCCCCCTGCAGCGTGTCATCGGGGAGCAAGGGGACGGTGGGGGGGCGGTCCTGCCCGGTCCGCGGCCGCCTCCTTACAGCAGCTGAGCCACCTCTCGGAGGCTGATGGCACAGACAGAACAGACGCTCCTGACTCCTTCTCGGCCCAGTGCTGAGACCAAAAAGAGATATGGGAAAAGAACCTTCCAGGATGAGTCAGCGGGCCAGGTTGAGGCAGGCGGCTACCTGGGGCTCAGCCTGTCCACGTCCCCATGATCTCAGGAGAACGGCACGTGGAGGGAGCACAGGGCCTCCCTCGGCCTCCTAAGCCGTTCCGCCTTTCTCCTGCCCCAGCCTGTTCTGCTTCTCTGGTCTTCCACCCTGAGCCTCTGCTCCGTGGCCTCCCCACCTGATTCGCTGTGTCCTTGGCCTCCAGCTTGCCCTGTCTCTGGCGGGAGAAGAAAGGCCGGCTCTGGGTCTGGACGAGCGCAGTGCTGGACTCCCGCCTCGGCTCCCGCAGCATCGCCAGACTCTCTGCACCTCGTCCCCCCGTCACTGCCCCCCACGCGCCCATCACTGTCACCATCTCCAGCCCTCGGAGACCAGAGGAGACTGGAAAACGACATCCGGCAACCCCTGAAGGTGTCTGATATGCAGTGTGCCTGAGCACCTGCCTGGTGAAGTGTCTGGGCTGTGGGTGGGTGGGGGGAGGGCTCTGAGAAGCGGCAGAGGGGGTGGGTACGTGCAGTTGGCAAGGACACTCCAGAGCAGGGTCTGAAGGGCAGAGGAAGGACCCAAGCTGTAAATAAAGGACGTCTCCTGGATGCTTCCTGCATGCCGGAAACTGACCCACTCCTTCCCGAAACCCTCTTCACAGATGCTACTGTTATCATCATCCCCATTTTACAGACGAGACAAGTGAGGCCTGGGGACACCAAGCTAGGACAGCAGCAAGCCAGGATTAAAAACCAGAAGGTCTGGTTCCTGAGACCATGCCCAGTACAACCCCTATCCCCCATTCAGGTCTGCAGAGGCCCCAGGGTCAGTGTGGTGGTTCTGGACACAAGGCAGGGGGGCAGAGTGCAGCTGCTGTCAGAAGACAGGAGGACAGACAGACAGAGCCACCAGCCAGGAGAGAAGGCAGCGTTCTGGGCATCTCCTATGAGCCAGGCAGGAAGAGGGGGGCTCCACCTGCCGACACAGGTGACACCGTCAGAGTAGGGTGGCCTTGGTACCTCCTAGGCCAGGCTCTTCTGCTGAGGGCTGAGAAGGGAGAGAGGCTGGGTCTTGTCTGCCCTTTTTCCAAAGAAAGACCCTCCCTGCCTCCTTTATGACTAGAGAGGACTCCCATGGGGCGCCTGGGGGGCTCAGTCAGTTATGCACCCAACTTCAGTTTCGGTCATGATCTCACGGTTCGTGGGTTCGAGCCCCACATCGGGCTCTAGCCCTGAGTCGGGCTCTGGGCTGACAGCTAGCTCAGAGCCTGGAGCCTGCTTTCGGATTCTGTGTCTCCCTCTCTCTCTCTGCCCCTCTCCTGCTCATGCATTGTCTCCCTCTCTGTCTCAAAAATAAATAAACATTAAAAAAAAAAAAGAATGCAGGGCGGAGCCTCATAAAAGTCAGGGAAGAACCCCAAGTGATGATTCTGAGCACGTCTGCCAAACACAGTGCGCGATGCCCATTCACTGGGGGAAGGGACAGAAGCTCCGTGAAATGCGCCGGCGGTGACTGATGGTCCTGGGGCCCAGGCATGCTCACTTTCGGGGATGGTGCAGGGAGGGTAACCAGATTGATGAGTGGCACCCAGTGTGCGAGTGTGGTAGCCGCAGTCAAGGCCAGTGCAGCCCTGGGCAGGTTCATGCCAACAACCAGATGGTAGGGAGGCGGTAAGGCTGGGCCGGGGTGGGGGGGTGGCCGCCGCCTGGCCAGACAGGCTGCCGCAGACTGGGGCCTGCCGGGTCCCGTGGACGCGGGCCTGGGAGGGGCACGGGATGGTTCACTGAGCCCTTTCACACGTGCCCCGTGAAAGACGACATTGTTCCATCATCCATTCACCATGTGGCTACTGAGCACCTTGGGAATGCTGCGCTGGGAGCCGAGGAGGTGGACCAAAGAGAGCTCCCCACCCCCCCACCCCACCTCCAGTGGAGGCACACAGGCCATGAACAAGGCCACCATCAAATGGACAGGCTGGCATCAGAGAGTGACGCAGGCCATGGAGTCAGGGGGGGGGCTTTGTGTTGAGGCCTGAAGGAAGAGAAGGAGGCCGCCATGGCAAGGTTTGGGGCAGAACGTTCCCGCAGAGGATGCAGGAAAGGGGGGCAGAGGAGGGAAGCCGTGTGGGTGTTGGAGACCCCATCCCTCCTCCTCCTCCCCTGGCCACTCTCCTCCCCACCCCCACACGGTGTGACTCCCACACCAACCCCATCTGCAAGGACCTTGTGGGGAAGGGGGCGTCCCACTGTCTGCCTGTGGGGTGGGTGGTACCTCTCCAGCTGGTCCTTCAGCTGCCCTGGCGACTCGCTGGCCACACATGCTTGGCCGGGACCCTCCTCATCCTCGTGCCCACTCAGCCCTCCGCCCCTCCCCCCCCCCACCGCCGTCGCCCCCAGCCTCCCCGCGGCCTGCAGCCCCTGGCTTCAGTCCATGTCACCCGAGTCAGCTGCTGCTGTGGCCACCTGTGCCGAGCTCCAGACAGCGCACCCCACCCCGGACGGCCCTCGACTCACACTGACCGGCATCAAAAGAAGTCACCCTGTGTCCCCACGCTGCTTTGTCCAGATCTACTTGTGTGCTGACAGAGGGCAACCTCGTGGATCAATCCAGAATCCGGGCTGGCCTCCCTCTCCCACACCCCCTACAGCTAGCCTGTGTCCTAAGTACCTCGAAGTCCCTCCCCTTTGCCCAAGCCCCAGCCGCCGTGGGTTAGGTCGCCGGCATCCCCATTGGCCTCCCTGCTTCAGGCTCCCACTGCTCACTCTCCACATTCCACCCAGAGCATCTTTCTGGAAGGTGCTTCTGATCCCGTCACCACTCCTGGCCCTGCCCCTGAACCTGTTCCCCTCCCATAGCGAGATGGAGCTCACACTCCTTCAGTCAGCTTAGTCCTGCTCCTACCCAGCCTGCCTACCTCCCTGATGCTCACCCCGTACCCCAGACTCACAGCTTAGTGTCTCCCACAACGTCACACCTCTGCACCTTTCCATATGCTCCTTCCTTGGCCTACACCATTCTAACCCCCTTTTCTATCTAACTGACTCCTAGCTCAAATGCTGCCTCTTCCAGGAAGTCCTCCCTGAAGTACCCTGGGGTTACAGCCCTTGCCGGTTCTCTGTGCTTTACATGTAGTGAGTCTTCTCATTGTAGAACTCCATGCTTGTTAAGTGAAAGAGCAGTGACAGTCTGTCCTTCCAACTGCTCTGTGCGGTAGTGATGAGGGTAAACATTACTGCTCCCATTTTACAGGTGAAGAAACTGCCCAAGATTATAAGAAATCACGTGCAGAGGGACAAGGGACCCACAGAGAAGTGTGTTTCGGTCTCTATTCTCATCCTATCCCCATTCCTTCTCCAGCAAGTAAAACCAACAGTTGGCTTGGTGAGGACAAAGCTCATAGGGCCTGGGAAGAGATATTCTACAGTTCTTCGTGGGTTCAGGAACGCAGGTCCCAAAGATCCCAATGCAAGGCCACGGAGACCAAGTGTCCTGAGCCCTGGGCCTCCTGCCCAGGACCTGGGAAGCTGAGGATCAACCCCTGGCTGTGGGTAGTGGCCTGCTCTGTGGACACCACCATAGATGGGTCTGGGCAATGACGCCGGTCCCCTTCTGTTCCCCACTCTTCCCTCCCTCCAATTTCCCAACGCCCGACCCTAGGAACCGTCTGTCTGTCCTCGAACATCATCACTGGGAGAGAGCCCTGCAGCTTCTCAGAGCCCATGGACGCCAGGGCTAGCCACTGGTCCCTTAGCTGATAAGGGACAGAATCAGGCTTCAAGTTGGGTCTCTTGATCCTAAGTCCAAAACACCCTCTTTGGAGGCTCAGGGAGCTCAAGAGAGCCAGTTGGGACCTGGCCAAATGGGAAATTCCCAAGTCTTTCCAGAGATGGATGGTGCCGTTCAATATGGTAGCCGCACCTGGCTGTTTCCAATGAAATTTAGGCTAACTACAATCAAGTATAACTAAACGTTCAGTTCTCCGGTCACACGAGCCACATTTCAGGCGCTGACTAGCCACATGTGCCGACTTGTTAGCATACTGGACGCACAGATGATGGGCACTTTCGTCACGGCAGAGAAAGCTCCACTGCACAGTGCTGGTCTGTACCGACTCAGCTGAGAGCCACTCGGGATGAGACCCTACAGACTGAGTATACTCTTGTTACACACATCCTATACTATGGACTCTATGCCAGGCACTATGCTATATACTATGTATTACATGTTACAGTCTTTGCATCTCGTACTTAGCTCCTCTGCCCTGTCTTCTCATTGCCTTCCTGATTTTGGAAAAGTAACATTCTTTCTCTTGTTTCACTACTTATTTATTTATATTTAAGCTCAGCATTTATCTTTAGTTTTTACTTCTTCCTACTTTCTTTGGTTCCTATTGTTGTTGTTGTTGTTGTTGTTGTTGTTTTTGGTAATGTCTTATGATACGTAGTAGCTTTTTAAAAATATTTATTTATTTAAAATAATCTGTACACCCAACATGTGGCTCGAACTCACAACCCCGAGATCAAGAGTCGTACGCTCTTCCGATGGAGCCAGCCAGGAGGCCCAATAGGCAGGAGCTTTTGAATAAAGTTTGCAGATTAAAAGATGATAACATTTCAGAGAGGCAAGGTGAGCGCATGCCAGGGAGTTGCTACACACAGAGCATCGTGGCTACACTTAACAACACCGTGTTGTGCAGAAATGTGTTCAGAGGTTAAGCCTCATGTTAAGCGTGCTTACCACAATCCAAATCACTCCTTAATTTTTATTAATTACTTAATCAATTATCACTTTAACTAATTATAATACTATTGAGTTCTTCTAAATCCTTAAGGAAATACCCTTTGGCCGCTATAAGTGAAATTCTGAAATTTCGGTGGGATTTTAAATATCCCACTGTAATGATATGTTTTCTTTTTTGTTTTGTTGTGTTTTCAAATCATCCAAGTCAGGGCCCCGGCTCTCCAGAGACCCTGCCTCCAGGCCGGCACCTGGGATCCCATGAGCCGGGCTCTGCAGGGCCCTGGGTGTTTTTTGGTCCCGCTGTAGACTTTCCATTATTTGCCTCCTCATTCTCATTCATCCTACAGGTTAAAAAAATCCGCATGCCGATTTCCTCTGGCTGAGCTTAGAAGGGTTAAAGTCCTTGCTCACCCGTCCCCCTCCCCCCAGCCCACCTGCCAGCAGCCCAAGTTCAGGAGGACAACCAGCATGGGTGTGGCAGAAGGGACGGGAAGACAAGGCCATTTGGGCAGAGTTCTCCCCCCACCCCCACCGCCCATTGAGCCCTGGGAAGATAATGTGAGCAGACTTGATCTTTCAAAGGCATTCCACATGCTGACCACTCTATTCTTCTGAAACATTTTCTTCCTTGGGATTCAAGTTAGAACTAGCTTGTGGTCTCCTTCTCTCTCTGTAGGCGTTCTTTTCCTGTCTCCTTAGCGGGCTCATTCTCCCCTCCCCCCCAGCCATTAAATGGGGGAGATCGTCAGGACCGGCCGAGGCCTCTTCTCTGACTGTCCTCGATCCGAAGGAGACGGCCATCTCATCCCCACCACCGGTTTCCTGAGGACCCACAGGTTCATGTTCGTAGCCCAGAGCTCGAAATCCCACCCAGTGTATCGTGGTCCGCGGCCACGCCAGCCCCCCTTCCGGTGTATCTCGCCTCCCGAGGCAGCTCTGGCATCCAGTTGTACAAAACAAACCTGGCTGGTATTTGGCAGTGACCCATCCCCCTTGCTTTCCCACCTCCCCACATTGAATCTGTCATTGTGTCCTGTTGATTTCACTTCCTGGTTATCTCCCAGGGAGATCCACTTCTTTCCATCACCACTGTCACCGACCCACCCTGCTCGTGGCTTTCCGGGTGCCCCTTCTTGCCCCCTTCATACTTCTCTCTGCACAGGAGCGAGAATCCTCTTTTAAAAATAGGGATCCCTTCACCTTCCCCTTAGGAACCTCCAACAGGTCCCTGATGCTCTTGGGAGGAAGACATTAACGGGGCCCTTCACCTCCTCTTGCTCACTTAGCACTGATTTTGAACCTATGAATCAGCAGTTCAAGAGAGCTGAGCCCGGCTTCCAGCAGAACCCACAAGTGGACGGGGCAGGCCTGAAGTTCTGGCCTTGGGACCCGCCCACGCAGAGACCCTGGAGCTTGGTCCAGGACCTGACTGGGAGAGGAAGGGAGTCACGGACAGCCGAGCCCTGTACAGCTCAACCCTGGAGCCCTGCAAACAGGCTTCACGGCGAATCGTGCCTGCGGCAGGCAAGTCACAGCAAGAAAAACGCTAGACAGAAAGATGGGTTCTGGCGCCAAACCCAGCAGACACCCTGGTGGTGATGTCTGAGGAGTCACAGCTCTGATGTCTCTGACTCCGTGCCCAGCAATTCACTCAGAGCTGAGTGCAGGCAGAAATGCACAACGAAACTAAGTGGGTGTGGGGAACAGCCAGGCAGGAGCGCAGCAGACCATCCTCCCTGCCTGCTAAGGCGACAAGGTACTCCTGTGGATGCACTCTGCTTCAGAAAGGGAGCCGTAGGAGCAGTGCCTGCTTAGAAATGGGGAGGCGGGAGACAAAAGACACACAGGATCCAGGAGAAGCTGCAGCCACTCTGGGGAGACACTCAGCTTTCCCAAGAGCCTGGAGTCCCAGAGGTTATGAAAGGGATCCGTCAATAAAAACTGGGTGTTAGTTACAAGGAGGCGGAGCTGCTCCCAGGCCAAGATGCCCAGCCTGTGAGTGAGAGCCACGGAAAACTTGACAAATGACCTCCACAAGTGTACCAGGTACTATTATAAAAGCAACTCTCAAGTTAAATAGGAATCAACTTCTCACCCATTAAGACGGCTATTATCAAAACAATGAAGACAAAAATAAGCAACATAGAAGACAGCACGGATAGGAGAGAATGCGGAGCCGGAGCCCTTCTGCACTGCTGGTGAGAATGGAAAATGGTGCAGCCGTGGTGGGGAAGAGTATGGTGGGTCCTCAAAAAACTCAACATAGAGCTCCTGTATTAATCCGGCGATTTCACTCTGAGGTAAGTATGTGCCCCAGAGAACTGAAATCAGAGATGCATCATATTGATATCTGTGCACTCATGTTCACAAAGGCATGATTCACAATAGCCAAAAGCAGAAGCAGCCTAGGCATCCAGGGACAGGTGGATGGATCAACAAAATGAGGCGTGTGTACACCTACCATTCAGTCTTTAAACGGAAGTTCTGACACGCTCCGATACAGATGAAACCTAAGGACCTCATGCTGCGTGAAACATGCCAGTTACAAGTGGACAAATACTGCATGATTCCACTCCTAACAGAGGAATCAAAGTTATAGAGACAGAAAGGAGAAGGGTGGGTGCCAGGGGCCGGGGGGAAACAGGGAGGGGAAGCTGGGGTTCTGTGGGAACACAGTTTCATTTGGGGAGATGAAAAAGTTCTGGAGACTCACAGCAGTGTAAATGTGCCTAAAGCCGCAGAACTGTACAGTTAAAAAATGATGGAAATACGAAATCTATGTTGTATATATTTTGTTATAATTAAATGTTTGAGAATAAATTTTAAAAATTAAACAGGAATGAGAAAGAAACGAACTTGATTCTCTAGGGTGTTGGGGAGAAAGCTAGCCCAGGGACTGGGGGCAGAAAGGCGGGGGTGGTATTTGCATTTAGAGGTCTGGATGGGAATGATGAGGGCCTAGATCAGCCCGGTGGGGAAGAAAACAGGAAGACCAGGGCAGAGAGCTGGAGCGTTTGCTGAGCCTGTGTAGCAGGGAGATGGATTCTAGAAGGCCAGACCATTGACTCCGGGGAAGTCTCTCAAGCCTCCTTAAAAGAGGAAGAATGAAGAGCTGTGAAAATTGTCAGACGCTCCTCTGTAAGCATCGTTGTATTTCTGAAAATGTTGACCCTGAGTTAAAAAAGAGGAGTGTATACAGACTGATTGGAGATCGACTGATTAATGTCAATGTTTTTCCAAATTCTAGCCCTGTAACCCACAAGGACACATGACACATATTTAGCTGGCACCCAGGTTCACTTCCAAAGGCACAGCCATTTTAATTCTCATCCGGTCCTTATATGACTTCCAAGGACAAAACCTCTCAGTGACACTGTGAAACTATCCCCTCTGAAATAGGTGAATCTCGGGCCTTTATTTGATAAAGAGAGTGTGGGCCTTGGGTTCAGCACCTTCAATTTGCAACAGTGGCTAGTTCAGGAGCTGATAAGTCTGGCCCACTGCTTGGTTTTGTAAATAAAGTTTTATTGGAACACTGCCACACCGTTCATTTATATATTGTCCACGGCTCTTGTACTACTTAATGCTTGTTACAGAGAACTTCCGGCCTACAAAGTCTAAAACATTTAATAAACCGGCCCGTTACAGAAGAAGTTTGAGGACCTTTGGTCTAGTTTAATGACAGCACCTTGGTTTCTGTGTATATATTCTAAAATACTTGTTGTCTATTCCAAGTGACAGTTTTCTACTGATGGTGACAATAATCCATTAAACTTTAAAAAAAGGAATCATTTGAAGAAAAACATCAACAAGATATAGTAAAATTAACACATTCATAAAATGATGCATTAGCACATTAATATAATTTTATATAACAAACGACAGAGGTGTGGCCAAATCCTGGGCATAGCCCATGGGTGACAAGGGCTCAGAAAGGCCAAGTGTGAGAGTGGGAAAAGTGGACAGATGTGAGAATGGGGCAGATAGAGACTGGGGACCGGAAGAGCATTTCAGGAGAATAGGGGGTCCCCCCCAGGGTTGCCTTTGTGCCCATAAGGATGGAGAGAGGGCTCAGCAGGCAAGAGGACCAGGAGCCGCACCCAGGGGAAGCCAAGCTCGATCAAGGGGAGAAATGCTGGAGCAGGACTGTCAATGCTGGGTCCCTTCCAGCCTGGGGGTTTCCCTCTAGAAGCATCGTGACAGAAGGAAAGTAAAGACGCCCGACAACCACAAGTCACCCTCCTCTCTGTTACCGTGGGCAGGTTCTAAGCACACTTTACACTTGTGAACTCACGTAATCTTTCCAGTAACCCTGTGAGATAAGGGATTATTTTACAACGAGGAGATTGAGGCCAAGAGGGCAAGTGACTTGCCCAAGGTCACACAGCTGGTGAGTGGCACAGGCTGGCGTGGCGACGCCTGCCCCACACATGAGCCCTAGCACTTGGGCAGTGACTCGGCCTTGGTCACTCGCTGTCACGCCCCCAGGAATGGTGACTATGTCAGCCGAGCCCGCCAGGCTGGCCTGTCCCTGGTCCCTTGGTTCTCAGCCTGCCCTTGAGAATCCAGGCCATGCAGGCACTGTCATCAGGTGACAACACAGGGAGATGACAGATCATGATGACTTCCCACGGGAGTGACAAGGCGTCAGCTGACAAGAGGAGGCAGATGTGTGACGCGGTACAGGACAAACGCCTCTGAGCCACAGAGGCAGCGACAGACCCGGAAGGCCCCAGAAGTCTTAGAAGAGAGGGGGTCCCGGGGGACCAGGGACCAAATCTAGAAGCCCCAGGCTAGCAGCTGGGCACCAGGCAGTGCCCTACACACTGTGCTCATGCTTCGGAGCGCATCAAAGATGCCCATCAGTCTTCCTGTTTCTGTGATTCTTCACACGTACCTATCAGCTCAGAGAGGCCTGGGCACCTCAGTCGGTTAAGTGTCCGGCTTCGGCTCAGGTCATGATCTCACAGTTCGTGAGTTTGACCTCTCACCTGTGTTGACAGGTCAGAGCCTGGAGCCTATTTTAGATTCTGTGTCTTCATCTCTCTCTGTCCTTCCCCCATTTGTTCTCTCTCTCTCTCTCTCAAAAATAAATAAACATTTAAAAAAAATCCGACTTTGGCTGAAGCTTCTGGATGTGCTAGGGTCACTCACGGTTACCATTTGCGGAGGAACTGTTCCTTGCCTTAGTGGACAAGAGGAGAAGCCAGCCAAGCCCAGCAGGGCCTCCTCGCCTTCTCTCCCAGTGACATAGGAATATCCAAGGGGCATCCTGCCCTTCCTGGTGCTTGGTGGGCCAGCCCTAAGGGGGGGCCGACTTCATACGTGTGTTTGTTTCAGGAAGCTTGGTTTGAGAGTCTGAATTTTTTTATTTATCTACACTACAGCTGAAGTCAAAGGATGTCCAAAAACAACATTATTAGCTATTGTTGCCAACTGTGTCCCCCAAACTTCATATGTTAACATCCTAACCTCAAATACCTCAGAACGTGACCTTATTTGGAAAGGGGGTTGCCGACACAGTTAGTTAAGATGGGGTCAAACTTGGAAGCATCTGGGTGGCTCGGTGGGTTAAGTGTCTAACTCTTGATTTCAGCTCAGGTCATGATCTCACGGTTCATGGAATCGAGCCCCACGTCGGACTCTGCACTGAGAGTATGGAGTCTGCTTGGGATTCTCTTTCCATGTCTCTCTGCCTCTCTCTCTCAAAATAAATAAATACACTTAAAAAAAAAGATAAGGTCAAACTGCAGTAGTGCAGACCCCTCATCCAATACAACTGGTGTCCTTATAAAAGGAGAAATTTGGACACAGAGATGGGCACACAGAGGGAATGATGCTCGCATAGAATGGTAAGGCACCTGCAAGCCAAGGAAACCCCAAGACGGCCAGGAAACCTCCAGGAGCAAGGAGAGGGGACAGGGAATGATTCCCCCTCGCGGCCCTCAGAGGGAGCCCACTGTGCGGACGCCCAGAGCTCAGACTTCCCTCCTCTAGAAGTTTCTGTGGTTGAAGCCCCCATGCCGGGCCACAGCAGCCCCGGGGACCTCACACAGCTGTTTCCTGCAGTGGCCACTGCACCTGATGCGGGATTGGGGCTGGGGAGCCCGGTTAAAACCCAGCACCGCGGAGGTGCTAGGCCAAGTCAGGTGAATGCTCCTGCCAGGGACTCCTTCCGGCTTCGGGCTGCGCCTGGCGCTCCCTGCGTCCCCAGGGCCGGCCACACCCTGCTGCCTCCTCCTGTTCCCACCCCCTCTTTGAGCGGCCCCCCTCCAGAGGGCTCCCGTGTCACCTGGCTTTCCACCAGCGGCCCTAGTCGGTCCCAGCTGTGTAAACATCTAGAGGGCCTGGCCCACAGAGACAGGGACAGGGACAGCGAGATGCAGGAGCAGGAGAGACCCCCTCCCTGGGGGTGGGCGGTGCCCAGGGCCCTCACAACCTGGGTGGTCTCCGCCCCCCCATTAGCCCCGCCCCTCGGGAGAAGGGCCACATGCTGGCTGCAGGACAGGGCACTGGACGGGCCCCTTTCCCTAAGACAGAAGAGGGGTGTCTGCGGTTCCGGAGGAGGGACACTAAGTGACGAATGCTGACTGATTAGCTCTGGACACGAAACTGTGGGTGGTTTTGATTTTGTTCCTTTTGCTGGGAAATGTGTCCAAGTCTCTTCAGCCGGAAATGTGTGTGTGTGTGTGTGTATGTGTGTGTGTGTGTGTGTGTGTGTGTGTGTGTGTGTGTGTGAAGACAGCAGAAATAGAAACGGTGAGGAGACCCAGCTCCTGAAGAGCCCGGGATGCTGAGCTGGGGCTGAGGGTGGAACGCAGCAGGCTCACCGTGCTCCCTGCTTCTCTCTGACCTGTCAGCCGAAGTCAGACAGGGTTACGGCCATCCACCGCCTGATGGCCTGGGACTCAAGAGACTTTCCGTGTAAAAATTCTCCCCGAAAAATCGTTCGCAGACACACAGGACTGCTCCGAAAAGGCGCCCGGGAACCTGCGGGCGGCCAGGCCTGGACACGTCCGCCCGGGCTTGCAACCGCGCAGCCGCTCGACCTGGCCCCGCATGCGGCACGGCTGTCACCTGCGTCCTTCCTGGACGCTCTCCGGGTCAAAGCCGGGGGCGGCGGGTGGGAGCGGTGTCAGCTTCTCCAGCACCGGGAGGTGCTCCTGTGTGGCTCTCTAACTGCCTCGGAGCACATCTCCAGAAAAGGAGGCAGACGCTGGGGGGAGATGGGCCTCAGCTACTTCTCACTTGGAGATGCTTCAGATGGGCTACCTGGCCTGAGTCAAGTCTCCTGGTGCTTTGGATCCTAAAATCTATAACACACAATTCTCCTCCCTTCCCCAGTACCTTTTTTCTGAAAGTTTCTCACTCATCCTGGCCTATTTCACACCAGGAAACAAAGTCAGAGCCTTCTATTTATTCTCACCAACCGGAGAAGGCAAGAGAAAGAGTGGAAGTTATTTCTTTCGTAATGCGTGGGGGAAACTGAGTCCCAGAGAGGTTTGGTGTGCAGGTCAAGGCCCCGCAGTGAATCAGGGACAGAGGGGAGGGAGCACACCCCGTGAGCGGTCACAGTGACAAGACCACCATGTGGTACATAACCCCTTGGGGACCAAGCGCGCAGTGTCCCTGGGACACACAGCAAACATCAGGTTGGTCGGTCTGGAAAAGACACAGAACCAGGCAGATGTTTCTTGACTTGCCTGGAGCTGCCTTTCGGTCCGCGCCCAATCGACACAGCCAGAGGCCAGAGGTCCCCCCTTCTTCCCGCCCCGCCCACCCCCCCCATCTCCCCGTCTGTCTGTCCTCCCAGGTCCCCAGGTCTTCAGGATGGCGTCTTCCACAAGACACACCCACCTTCTCTGGGTTTCTCTTTGGTCCCGAGAACTGACAGATTCTTACTGCACCACTTCAAAATCTACGTTTGTCAACAGACTCTCTTCCACCTCTTTTACTGAAAACCGCCCTTCCTCACCAGGAAGAGGGCAGAGGGGTGAGGGGAATGGAGCCCCACCCCCACCACAGATGAAGACACCGTGGCTCAGAGACCTGCTGGGATTCGCCCCGGACTCGAGAGTCAGAGGACAAGGCACGGATGGGACACCGAAAAGCCCTCCCAGGGCACCTGACCCCTCCCCGTCTGCCCCGTAATGCGGCTGGCCCGGTGGTGACCCGTCCCATGAGCAGTGAGGTCAGTCTGGTTTGGCCAGGGCCGCTCCTGAGTCACGAAGCAGTTAAGAGCCAGCCCGCCCCACTGGCTGCCGTGCTCATAAGGTGGACTCACGTGTACTTCCTTGTCGCCCCAGACGGCCGGCCGGCGCCCCGGCCCGCTCACACCCAGCGGCCAGCCAGCGCGGCGGCAGGCGGCACTGCCACCACCCTCCCATGCAAACCAGCCCCAGGGCTGCCGCCGGGCTCCTCCCGCTGCCGCCGGGCAATGCTCCTGGGCAGGCGCTGGGGAAGATGCAGCCTGGGGCGCTGTGTGCCCTTCCTGGCGCTGGCCCTGCTGTTCGACGCGGTGGGCCTGGTCCTTCTGCTGCTGGGCATCTTCGCCTCCCTCGACTACTGGGACTTCTTGGTCTACACGGGGGCCCTGATCCTGGTGCTCAGCCTGCTGTTCTGGATCACCTGGTATTCCCTCAACATCGAGGTACCTCTTGAGAAACTGGATTTGTAGGCTGGCCGTGGGCACAGGAGGAGGGACGCAGGCTCCACGGGCTGCTGACCGTGAACCTGGGGCTGTCACGAGGCCGGAGGAGCAGGGGCGTGTTGCCACTCCCACCCAGAATGCCCCACAGGGGAGCAGGTGAGTGCACATGAGGCCCGCCTGGTGGGGTGGCTGCAGGGGCTGAGAAGTTGCTGGAAGCCTGCACCCCTGGCTGGGGGGTTCTGCCCACCTGGGGTCCAGCTGCCCCTGTGGTGGCCATGGGTGTCCTCTCCGCCGGGGCCTGTGATCCTTGAGGAGACTCGAAGGAGGGTCTCCACGGCCCCCTCCATCTCTGACATACCAAGAGTGGTCCCCACCTTGCAGAACAGGAAGTGATTCCTTCAGCTCAGAACTTGGGAGGAGAGAGCCCATCTTGATTCTCTGTTGGCTGGCGGGGGTGGGGGGAGCCTTTAGCACTGGGAGAGGATGGAAAGCTCCCCAGGAGCCACGTGTGCCCTGGCATGGATGGAGCGGTGGTGGGGAACCACCCAGAACGGCCCTTCTCCCTCATTTCCTCCCTGCACCTGCGGAGGGGACATGCACCACGGTGGGGGCAGGGAGGACCTGTCTCCACATCCACTCCCGGGGCACCTGCCTCCTCTCTCAGCAGCGTCCCCACCCCTCCCTCCTCGCACACACTCTCAGGCAGCCACCCGCACCCCCCACCCCCATCCGCACCCGTCCACGGGTGGCCTCGGAGCCGCCGAAGTCAGGAGACCGTGGCGGACCATTTCATCCACCGAGCTGCACTTTCCAGCCTGGCCGGCTGCTTGGTCAACTGCATGTAACCAAGGAGGCAGATTAATGTTACGATGTTTCACAGGGACGTGAAGCGCCAAGGATAGAGCAGGTCTGGCCCTTGAGACCCTGAATTATGGGCAGCTCCCCCCGAGGGGACTGGTATCGGAGCCCAGGTTGGGATAATGATCATCATCCCCTCCTCCCCGCCCCCCCCCTCCGGTGGCCAGGAACCTGGCATGCCAGGACACTCCCTTCAAGTGCTAAGTGTAAGAATAAAGGTCATTGCTGGGTTGGAAGGAGGAAATGACAATCCTGTCTCTTCTGGGGGATTTCACCTGACCTTTGGAACTGAGAGACCAGAGCAGCAGTTTGAAGAGGTTTTGGGATGGGAGGGGAGCCCGGTCCTGGCAGATGAAAGGAAGGAAAAGAGGTGGGAAGTCCAAGTGCCTCATGCTGCTCCCAGTGCCACCACTCCATCACTGGGTGACACTGGACAGGCTGCAGTGGGCTCCGAGCCTCAGTAGCCTCATCTGTAAAATGAGGACATCACATGCCCTTATGATGGCAACAGCCTAAAAGAGGTAAGGCAGGAGAAGGCTCTTTGCACACAATGTGGTTTTTACACGTCCTATGTCCTTACTAAGCGTATAAGAGAGGGTGAGTAAACCAATCCAGGGTCCCAACTGAGAGGTGGGGACACTGAGAGGACTTGGTGTACCTCAAACCGGGCAGTGAAGGGGTCAGTTTACACTTTGCGTCATGGAATTTTGAGGCAAGAAGGAACTCCTAATAATGTGTTTGCTCATTCCCAAAGATATGTCGTGCACTGTGTAAGGCACTGGAGAGGCCCCAAGGAAAAAGATACACAAGGCCTCTACCCTTGAGGAGTTTCCCATCAAGTGAGACTTGGATAGTAACCAAATAGTGCCACTCATGGAGGTATGAAAATAGTCAGGTGAAGACTGGGAAGAGAAGGAACATCATGTCATGGGAAAGGTCAACAGAGAAGCTGACCCAGAATGTGGAGCCTCTCAGGAAGAGGCAATGGCTTGAGCAAAGGTCCTGGGGTACCAGGAAATAAGAGATAGCAGGGAGACTGACGGGCAGAGGGGACGAGTGCAGGAGGAGGTGAAGGTCCTGCCTGCAGTAGGCAGAGGTCAGATCAGACAAAGCCTTGAAGGCCATGTTAAGGATTCTGGTCATTTTCTTAAGAACAATAAGAAGCTATTAAGGAGATGTGAGCAGGGGTGGGAGCTTGACATGAGTGAGTCTGTATTTCCAAAAGACCACCCTGGCCATGGCATGGATGATGATGACAGTGATGATGGTGATGATGGTGATGACGATGATGGTGATGATGATGATGGTGGTGAGGATGGTGATGGTGCAGATGACAGTGATGATGGTGATGGTGATGATGTTGATGATGATGATGATGATGACAGTGATGATGGTGATGACGATGAGGGTGATGACGATGATGGAGAGGATGATGATGGTGATGCTGATGATGGTGATGACAGTAATGAGATGATGATGTGATGGTCACCAGCTCAGGCTCATCTGGGGAGTGAAATCACCCAAACAACAAGGGGTCCCTAGTGTGAGGCTCCCTGCCCTTTACATCCTTCCCGCACTGAATAGCAAGATGTCCAACAGCCCAGTGGTGAAGAGCACGGGCCAAGACCCGCACTGCGTGGTTTGAACCCAGTTGCATTCCTTACCAGCTTTGTGACCCAGCACGAGCCACGTCATGCCCCCATGCCCTACTTGGCAAATCTGTAAAATGTAGATGATGTTAAGGACAGCAGCCCCTGCTTCAGAGGTGACGGTAAGATTAGTCCTGGCTCGTGACAACTTTGCCCAGGTTACGTGGGTTAATATGTGGACAGCGTTTCACGAGTGGCGATTAAAGAGAGTAACAGACACTCCGTCACAATGCTGGCGGCCGACACATTACGGAGGGGCAAGACCTTCCTCTAGGATAGAGATACTTGAGGCATTACAATCAATTCTTTTTTTTTTAAGTTTATTTTTGAGAGAGAGAGAGAGAGAGAGAATGAGCTGGGGAGGGACAGAGAGAGAAGGAGACACAGAATCTGAAGCAGGTTCCAGGCTCCAGGCTGTCAGCACAGAGTTCGATTCAGGGCTTGAACCCAAGAACCATGAGATCATGACCTGAGCCAAAGCCAGATGCTCAACTGACTAAGCCAGCCAGGCGCTCCAACTAAAACATATTTCATAAATTGACTCTTTCCAACCCCCTTACATTCTATGACCTTTGGCTTGGGCATAAACGCCAACCATATTCATAATTGATGGGCAATTCTCCAATTCTCAGAGTGGAGTAAAAGGAAAGAGCTCAGACCCCTTTAATTCAGAGGCCAAATCTGCCATTCCGAGCTTGTCCTTGAACACCCCCAACCACGCCTCCCAAGATAAGGGGGTCCCATCCTTGGCATGAGGTCTTATATGGAACTCGGGTCAGGACAGGGCAGGGTCTGGCCGTCCCTGGAGCCCTGAGCCTGTGGCTTGCCTGGTTCTCCAGAGACCAGAGGACAGCCCCCCGGAGGAGTTCCAGAATGAGCACCTTGTTCTGATAGCCCAACTGGGTGCCAAGCGGGACAACCTGTCATTTGATTTTATCACTCGGTCGCCCTGTTCCTCGCCCCCCCCATCCCGGGATTTGTTTGCTCTGTGTTTCACTTGCTGGGCATTTCTGGTAGTTAGAGATAAGCCCCCAGGCAAAGCCAGGTGTGGGTTCTTGTCATTTTCCAGGAGGGTGCATGGCTAGTGCCCCCAAACACACACACACACACACACACACACACACACCCCAGAAACAAACACACACTGGCAACAATCAAAGCCCAAGGGCGTGGAAGGCTCACAGCCCCGAGCCCAGGGAAAATCAAACCTATTCTTCACCATCAGCTTTTTACAACTTTCCACCCACGGCGGGGCGGGTGGAGAGGGCATGTCAGCTGGGAGCACAGCCAGGGGCAGAGGCGGGCAAGCCCGCTGTGCACATCGGTGCCCTGAGCACACGCAGTCCTGAGGCTGCGTGGAGGCCCACACATTTCTCTGATCCCTGGAGGAATGTTTGATCTGGAGGAAGAGATAGAGCAGGTACACAGGGCTCCGCAACAGCGCACGGAAAATTCACACTTCGAGATAACCTCGGCCGGGCGCAGGGGCCTGAGCGCCGGGGTGAGGAGGAGGTCCCACGGGTGCGGTGGGGGAGGGGTTTGCATGTGACTTCGGACACCTAGCCTGGGTCCCCAGGAGCAGGAGAGAACATGACAGGCAGAGATGGAACTTGGGGAGAGCCACAGGGAAGAACCGCAGAAAGGGCTGGGGGACGGACGTGGCGGGGATGGAAAGAATATTCTGGAAAGAGCGAGCAAGCACATGTGAGGGGGTAGGGGTGTTTGCTGGGGGATGTCAGAGGCAAGACTAGGATTCCGACACTCGAGAAGCAAGGAGGAGGCTCCACTGAGTTCAGGGACTGGAGAGTGACGTGGCCGGGCTCTGGTCTGCGACACCAAGTGCAGACAGGGGGAGGGAGGCGCAGGGGCAGGGAGGCCCCTTGGAAAGCTCAGTGGGCAGGTAGGAAAACAAGGACAGGAAATTAGGGCCACAGAAAGCAGAGGAGACTGAGGCCCGATGGCAGCATCGACGCTTCAAGGTGCTTGGCCCCACCCACAGCACCGCACAAAGCACCCTCAGCGTCATCATGAAGCATGAACCCCCTTTAAAAGGTGCACGGAGTCTAAGTTGCCTCGTCCTACAGGAGGGAACTAGCGAGTGGTGGTGCAAGGTTGTGAAACCAAGCGTCCCCGCCCGTGTGGTCCGTACCCTCTGCCCCAGGCCTCGGGGATGGCAGACTCTGGCCCTGGGCCAAATGTGGCCCTTCTCGCGTTTTGTAAGTCGAGTTTTACTGTGACACAGCCAGACTCGCTCACACATGCGTATCTAGGGTGCTTCATGCCGTAACGCCAGAGCTCAGAGATCGCAGTGAAGACTGTATGGCCCTGTGACGCCTATAGTATTTACTATCTGGCCTCTTACCGGAGAGTTTGCTGGCCTCTGGCCTGGCCACGGTCACTTCCCACAGGAGCTGAAGTCAGAACCTTGAGCCAGGCTTGCTTTTGGGGGAGTAGGGGAAGACGGGCAGGTTGGGAAGGCCACAGAGAGGTCCTCAGTGATAATAAGGGAGTGACACCCTGCAGGTGACAGAGAGGATGAAGGAGGACGTGGTGTCAAGAATGAGGGGTTGACTGTTGACAGCCTCAGAGCCGTCAACAAGGCTGTAGCCTGAGGAAAGTTGACTGGACTGGGCTGTGAGCCCTTATCCCTAGATGGTGAGGACAAAACGGGACCAGCGCTGTGCTCAGGTCATGATCTCACAGTTTGAGAGTTCGAGCCCCATGTCGGGCTCTGTGCTGCCAGCTCGGAGCCTGGAGCCTGCTTCGGATTCTGTGTCTCCCTCTCTCTGCTCCTCCCCTGCCTTCTGTCTCTCTCTCTCTCTCTCTCTCTCTCTCTCTCAAAAATACACATTAAAAAAACTTTTTTTAAAAGGACCAGCGCAGAACCATCTCCAATCTTCAATCATATTTGGAGAAGAAACGACAGAACTCAGGGTCTGATGGCCACACTGGTTTGAAGTAGGATTTTTTTTTGAAAGGAGGGGATAGAGAACATTGAGCAGGAGGGTCAGGGGAGGGGAGGAGCCAGGAGAGAGGGAGAGTCACAACGAAAGACAGACGGATGTCTGGCCACGTCCAAGGTGGACGTGGGGGTGGAATCCAGAGCCTGGGAATGACTCCGGTTAGCGGTGGGTGCAGGGAAGGGGGTGGGGAGAGGGTGCTCAGACTTGAGTGCCTCGGTGCTCACCGACCAGTTTCTTATCTTCAGGACCTCAGCCGGCGCTCCCAGCTCAGGTAGGGACTCAATACCCATTTTACAGGTTGGACAGAGTCCCAAAGCGGTTCACAGCCAGCCCACGGAAGGGGCGCTATGGAGGGGGAGTGCTAGAATCCAAACCCAAGTGCTGTTGACTCTGAGAACCGCACACAGGTTTGAAATGACATATTCAAGTCTCGGGCTGACAGCTTCCTTCATGTATCAACACAGGTCCTGCCCGACAGAGTAGCAACAAAGCCCCGGGAAGACACCCTCTCTGCTGCGTGTGCACACGCCCTTTACTGAGTATCCGGGAGGAGCCAGAGGCTTGCAGAGCCCCCAGTAGAATGCCCACGAGTGGCATGGATGCCAGGCTTCTGGAAGGTTCCAGCACCTGCCAAGAGCCCAGCGCCCCCATGCCACCGCTGGCCCCCGGGCCGTTCTGGGATGGCCCCAGAAGCCTTCAAGTTCTCGAACTGGGGCTCTGAAGGGAGCAGCCTGGCCGTGGGGTTCAGAGGCCAACTCTTGTCAAGACCCCATTAAAGACTAACAACCGGAACAGAGCACGGGAGCCCAGACGGGGCCCCCACAAGCATACCTCAGCCCACGGGGCTGTGGCATGGACGGGCCACGTGAGCCCTGAAGGGCCCCACCTCACTTGCGCCTTGAATGGTGCGGGTGGCCCATGGGGCATGCTCTAAGACGCTGGCTGCAAAAAGCAGGGCGCAGCTGATGCTGTGTGATGTGCCAGAGACACCGTCCCCAGCGCCGGACACGGTTTACCACGAGCGCAGCCCCCTCCATCTGTACTTGTACAGCCAGGCTGCCCGGGCGGCTCATACTGAGCTCTCCGTCCACAGGAGCCACCCCCCAGGCGGTATTCGGACAAAGCAAGCGAGGCCTGTGCTGCACTGTCTTTACTCATCCCTCGATCCGAAGAGCAGGACTCTCTCTTTACCTTCATCGTTGCGTCCAGTCGAACGCAGCCCTGGCTCGGAGGCTAATCAGACGTGCATCTGTCCCCAAGGCCCGACTTGCCTGAGTAATTTATGTTTCCCCTGGTCCAATTTTGTACTTTTTATTTATATTTCACCCTAAGAAGTGTAAGTTGTTCCGTAGAAGCTGCCTCAGATGTTCTATGCCATGAGGTAGGATCCTGCCCATACAAGTAGGTTTGACTCTTGACCTTCTGCTCTTAACAGGATGTGCCATATTTCTGAGCAAGCATGCTCCCTTAAGAATCCCCAACCCCCCTCAACTCTACAGCATCCTTTGCTCAAAAGTTTAACCTGCTTCCATGCAAGTCCTGGAAGTCAACATAGGGCACAGCACCATGGATGGAGGCAGTGCCGGGGCTGTCCTGACACCACGGAATCTTCCAGAAGCTCCGTGTTCGGCCACCAACCCGGCCTCTCAGAATTAGGCTGGGCTCGGAAACCATCACAAAGGAACGTTCCAGATAAGCCATTAAGAAGAAAGGTTCCCTTCCTACTCCAGCGGAGTCCTTGACCATCCGCACATGTGATCCTACTGATTCTCCCAAGTGGACACTTTGTGTTTCTGACCTGACTCCACACAAGCGAGGAAGCACTTCCTCTAACGTCAGCACGGAAGGAAAAGTCTCACGTGACCCACATCACCCTGAACATCTCCGTAGGAAGACACTGTGTTGGAGGCCCATTAACTTCCTTTCCTTGGTTTTTTATTCTAGAAATGGAACTGGTTTTCCTTCCTTCCCATGGAGCCAAATGCAGTCGCTGGCTTTCATCTGCGTTGAGACAGACAAATCTTGAGAGAGTGGATCGCGCTCGGCCCAGAGCACATGTCCTCAGAATCCGGGGGACCTAAGGAGCAGAGATGGGCTTAGCAGCCGCCTCCCATGTCACACCCACTCCAGGGACCTGCGCGGGGATTGGCACCTTCCCTGCGCTCACTTTTGTGTACCTGCTAGCGGGCAATTTAAATGCAGGCATGACGGTTCTCCACGTAAGTGCGCCTGTTCTGCTCCTGAGCCGTCTCCCAAATTAGAGGGGGTGCGTCTGCGGGGCGGGCGGCATCTGACTGCCGCTTTGGAGGATGAGCACGGAGTACATCTGTGGGAACGGCTGCAGGTGCCCTGAATGAACGTCCAGCCAGCTATCTGCTGGCCCTGGCACCAGCCCCCAGGAGAAGAGGGAGGTCCCCGGGGGAGGGCGTCAACCATCAGGCACCCTAAGGAGGAGCCAGAATGGAGGAGGCACAACTGGGCAATGCGTGTGGAAACGGGGGGTAATCTTGGTCCACCATGGAGTACGTGCCAGGACGGTGCTCGGGGACCCGTTAGGGCACAGAATCAGGGAACACGAGAGCAGAACCCAGTCTCAGAGAGCATGAGAGCGGCACTTCCAGTGGACCTCTGGGGATCTTGGTAAAGAGGAGAGAAGAGTCTGGGGAGAGGCCCGAGGCTCTGCATTTCTAACAAGCTCCCAGGTGACACCACTCGGCTGCTGGACCATGTGACACACAGAAGAGCAAAGATCAGAAGCACCTGGGTGGCTCCGTCAGTTGAGAGTCTGACTCTTGACTTCGGCTCAGGTCATGATCCCACAGTTCATGAGTTCGACCCCCCCCCTTCAGGCTCTGTGCCGACCTCGAAGAGTCTGCTTGGGATTCACTCTCTCTCTTTCTCTCTCTGCCCCTCCCCAGCTTGTCCTCTCTCTCAAAATAAATAAATAAATAAATAAATAAACTTCAAAAAAAAAAGAGCAAAGATCTTGAGCAGCCCTGTTATTTTAGAGATGAGGAGACTGAAGCCGGCAGGTGAAATGACTTTCCCAAGTTCAGGCAGCAGAAGAGCCACAGATGCTCAACTGGAGCCCGGAGCCTGGAGCCTGGAGCCCAGAGCCCAGAGCCCAGGCTGCCGGTCATGTCCTCTTTCCCCTCTGGAAACTGCCGACCGGCTTCTCCAGGGCCCTGCTGAGCCTCGGGCAGAACAAGCAAGCATGAGTGCCCGTCATGCTAGATGAGGCAGGCAGAGAGGGAGGAGGAGATGGAGGGGCCAAGTTCCTAAGGGCAGGGCCGCATGGAGCTGTGTTCATCCTCCCAGAAAGTTCTCCCAGAGCGCTCTCCAGAACCATCTTCGGGCCCCGTCCTCCTTGGACGGTGGCTGGGCTTTCCCAGTGACCCAGACTCTCAGTCAGGCTCTTGTCGAGGCCCTCTGAACTGCATCCCTGCAGCTGCCTGGGACCTTTTGGAAGGGCAAAGCGTCCGGCCCTGGCTGGGTGACCAACTCATCCCGGTTCACCTGCCTCTGTCCAGGGGTCTCTATTCCAGCCCTATGAAGTGAGAGGCTGTGGAGTGGGCCCAGCTCCCCTGTTTGTCAAGCTCTCTGAGGGAGTCTGAAGTTCGCCTCGAGGCTGTCCACCAGGTGACCCCGCCTCCTCCATCCCCCCAGGCACCGGAGGGCAAACCTTACCCACGGTCATGCGCATCCTGCCCAGGTGCACCGGCCCCAGGCGGCTCCATCAGCTGTAGGGGACTCTGCGTGCTGGCCGGCCCCTACTGTCCCCAGTGACCTGTGACCAGTGTCCCTTGCTGGCCAGGGAGAGGGACTGGTTTTTCATCCAGTCTTGTCTGCATCTTAGTTTTCAAGAAACTTGGGTTTCTCATTGCTTAGGAAGAGATTCGGGGGGCAGGGGGCGGGGCTCCTGGGCGGCTCAGTCAGTTAAACATCTGACGCTGGGTTTCAGCTCAGGTCATGATCTGAGTTCTCAGGTCATGGTTCCTGAGTTCGAGCCCTGTGTTGGGCTCTGTGCTGACGGTGCAGAGACTGCTTGGGATTCTCTCTCTCCCTCTCTCTTCCCTCCCCCACTTGCTCTCTAAAAAAGGAAGAGCGTTGGGGGTGGGAGCTGGTGTAGGAAAAGGGACAGGGGAGGGAGGCGAGGAGTCCAGGGGGGAAAGGGTTGAGGCCCTGGGGGAGAGAGGTGTTGGGGGAAAGGCTGGGGTGGGGCAGGGTGACCGAAGAGCCTTGGAAGACAGAAATCGCGTTGGGAGCAATTGGGGCAAAGAGCGTTTCTCCCAGTCTGGTCCCTGGAGCGGCAGTGGCACCCGGGACCCTGTTTGACAGGCAAGCTCCCCGTCTCACCCCAGACCTTCTGAACCAGGAACTCTGGGAACTGGGCCCATCTGTCTGGGCAGGGGGAAAAAAAAAAAAGCCCCCAGGGACCATGACGCAAACCTCAGTTTGAGAAGCGCTGGGCTGAACTGCTGGCTGTATTACTGGACGGGGCCATGCTTCCCCTCAACCCTGGGTTTTTCCAGTGGGTCTGAATGTCTGCCTTGGGCACAGCGGCCCCGATGGGCCTCCTGCTCTCGACCTGACGGCTGCTGCCCCTGCAGAGATGGTGCCCCCCGCCCTCGTCATCCGTCACCTCCCCTCCCCCCCCCACCCTACACCACCACCACTGGCACCACGAGCCTCCACCAGCTCCAATGCCGAGAGCAGCCTTGCCCTGGAAGGACCGTGGGCCTGGGAAGAAAGTTCAGGAGCCTCTGACCTGCTTGTCCCCTCAACGTATTTGACACCAAGACCCTCCCTCCTTTATTCTTTCTTCCCCGTATCTCCCCCGTCTGGAGACATGTTGTCTACCAAAGAGACTAGTCATTACGGAATAATTAATTCATTTGCCCATGATTTATTAATCAAACACATCCATAACGGGGTATGCAGAGAGCCGAAAACAGATGTATTATGACTTCCATTAGAGTTCTGAAACCTTCAGAACAATCCATTACAACTCCCGCGAACCCCAAGGGACCCGGGGGGGGGGGGGAACAAACGAAACCAGAGACTCCGGATCTCAACCGCCTGCGTAGACAACGGTGGTAGAAAAACCAGGAAAATGGACTCAGAGGCTGCTGGTGGCTGCTGCTCGGTCCCTTCCTGCCCCCGCATTCCCAGCATGGCCGACCCCCCAGACCACACCTGCGCCTCCTGCAGATGCTGGGGTTGGTTGTGCGCCTTCGCAGTGAACCAGAGGCCAGCCCAATGGCGTCTGTTACAGAGGTGGGGGGAGGGGCGGGCCGCTGTTCCCCTTGGTCACAGCCACAGTGACTGCTAGGGAGGCAGTTTCTTCCATTTCTACCCACCAGGGCGTCGCTCAGAGCGAAGCTGGAGGCAGATTGAGGGAGGGACCCCCTGCTTCCCCCCTCCCCAATGAGGAAGGCTTTGCAGGCGGGCCTCCCTGGTTGCTGGGATGTTTGTCCACCAAGGCATCAGGAGGCCGAGGCGAGAAGGGGCAAGGCGGGGGCGGAGCTGGGAGAGGCCGGCCTCCAACAAGGAATTTCTAGAAAACTTCTGCTCTTTGAAAGTTGCACACACGTTGCCTTTTGCTCTGCAATGCATTTGTCTTGTTCATTACTTTTATTTTTTTAATTAAAAATTTTTTTAATGTTTATTCATTTTTGAAAGACAGAGAGGGACAGAGCGCAAGCAGGGGTGGGGTGGAGAGAGAGGGGACACAGAATCCCAAGCAGGCTCCAGGCTCTGAGCTGTCAGCGGGGATCAAACCCACAAACTGTGAGATCATGACCTGAGCTGAGGTGGGATGCTTAACTGATCCATCCAGGTGCCCCAGTGCCTTTATTTTTTTAATGTTTATTTATTTATTTTGAGAGAGAGACAGAGAGAGTGTGAATGGTGGAGGGGCAGAGAAAGAGAGAGAGAGGGAGAGAGAAAAAAATCCCAAGCAGGCTCCACGCTGTCAGCACAGAGCCTGATGTGGGGCTTGATCCCATGAACCGTGAGATCATGACCTGAGTGGAAATCAAGAGTCTGACGCTTAACCAACTGAGCCCCCAGCTGCCCCTTGTCTACTATCTTTAAAATGTCCCCCTGTCTTCACTTGGTTTCATTTCACCTGTGGGTTTACCTTCCCCACACTCATGACACAGACCCCAAAGGGGGTCACGCAGCGGTCCTCGCAGTAGGTAGCATCCCCACCCCCACCCCGGGGAAGCTCCTGAGCCCACGGCGTGTGTATGAGCACCAGGCTCACCAGGCAGGTGGCTGGGCGGGTCCAGCCACATCTAGCACCCCATACCCATGATCAGGGAGCACCTCTCTTGCCGAAGCCCCTATGTCCCCACGTGAGAAAGCTGAGCTCCCAGCGTGTGAAAACAACCCGCCCGAGGCCACACAGCCTGTTTCCAACAGAGCCTGGACTGGAACTTATGTCTTCCATCCTCGTCTGGTTCCCCATTTCTCCTCTCGGGGTGGACACACAGGGCTGCTGGTGACACACGGGACCCTCTCAAGGCCCGAGGGGGATGCTTGGTGGATCAGGCTGTGCCCAGGGAAACTTCCAGAGCCCCTTCTATAGAAGGGGGATATCGAGGCCAGCGCGGTGTGCTCCAGACGGCTGTTTGAGATGCGCACTGGGCGACACGCGTCAGGGGCTTTGGGGAGGTACAGACAACTGGGAAGGCTTGGGTGTAGCTTTGCTCACTCCGTCCTGTCCTTCCTCTCACCCCATGTGCCGCTCTGGGAGGCTGACTCTGACAGTGATGGCCAACCTGGCCCACGAACCAGGTGCCCCAGCAGGTGCCTCCGAAACCAACAGAAGGCCTTGGTCAAGGGTCATGTCATGGTGCTTCCGGGCCCATCATGGCCTTAACCCGGGACTGCCTCCTGAAACGACACACATTTATGGCCCTCATCGTTGACAGCTGATCTAAGCTGACTGTCAGGGGTCAATTATCCAGCCACGGTGATGGGCGGACACACCTAGAAACCACACCCTGCTCCGTGCCCCGAGCCACCAGTGGTTCAAACCGGAAAGAATCCTGGTTAATTACGAACGTGCTGATTAATATAGTTCCCCCTTAAGTCTACAACACTGGTATCCCCCATCCTGTCTTTCCCAAGCTCCTCTTGGCCTGCGCGGCTTGGTGAAAGTCTTTGTGCTTCTCATGTATCAACTTTCTGAATGGGTTTGATAGGTGGGGTACAAGGAACAGAAAACAAAAAGAAAACACCCTGCTTCCCCATAAACCAAGGAGGCTCATGAAGAGAACTCATGGGAGAAGGCCTGGGAGGGAATCAGAGTATAAAAGCAAGAAAGGGTAATGGAAGGTGAGGATGGCTTGGAAGGGGCAGTTAAGTGCTTCGAACCTGAACCCGACAAGCTAGCCGAGGGGCTGAGCTTGTGGGCTCATTATCTACCTCGTCCATCAGTAGACCCTGTCCTGTATCACAAAGAGCTTTGCACTTGAAGAGTTTCTGCAGGTGCTGTACTAGAGCACTTGGGAGGGGGCGGGACAGAGGGAGGGGGCAAAGGAGCCAGATCATAAATCCAGAACCCTGTACCCTCCTGCTGGCACATGTACACTTCCAAATCCCCGAATCATGGAGCCCCGGGAAGAGTCCCAAGAGAGACATCCACGCACGTTACCCCCGGCAACAGGGGCTTTAGTTTGGAGTGCAGTCTAGGATGTAGCGTAACATACACCACCACCGTTTGGTGGTCACCCCCACGATGCAGAGAGCTGATGGCTGATTTTGCCATCGTGCAAAGTGTAAGGGGGAGTTTCCCCGCATTACTGCAAACACACACACACACACACACACACACACACACATGCACACACACACACACGCGCACGCCCCCATGGTCCCTCTCCCCCTGCTGGTGGCCCTTCAGCTGTCTTTCACACTCAACGGAGGCAGAGCGAGTCTTGGACTTGCTGTCAGACTTGGGTTCTAGTTTTTTTTTTTAAGTTTCTTTATTCATTTTGAGAGAGACAGAGAGAGTGCAAGCAGGTGAGGGGCAGAGAGAGAGGGAGACGTAGAATCCCAAGCAGGTTCTGTGCCATCAGCGCAGAGCCCGATGTGGGGCTTGAACTCACAAACTGCAAGATCATAACCCGAGCCAAAGTCAGATGTTTAACCAACTGAGACACCCCAGTGCCCCTCTGGGTTTTAGTTTTAACCATGTGACTCACTGGCCAAATAACGGTTTCGGTGAACCTCCCTTGGAGGCTCCAATGTCCTCTGTACACCATCGAGTGAGATGATGCGTACAATAACCAACATCAATTGTCGAGCAGGTGCTAGCATGTTCCACGGTTTGCCCTGTGGAATACTTACTGTAATCCGGCAAGGGCGATATATTAGATGATCCAGAAGTTCTAGCTAGTGAAAGGCAGAACCACGCAAGCTGACTCTCAAGCCCTGTAAGATTTCTAGAGCACACGCAACCTGCAGGCTGAAGGTGGACGGAGGTCTGACGTCAGCGCTTCTGAAATGGCAGTGGGGGCACCGAATGACAACACGGACTCTTTGTCTCCTCCCCAGGCCCAGTATGACTGGTAGGAGCATCTGCATTTTCATAAGCCCCACCAAGTGATTCTCACAGATGCCAAAGTCTGAGACACTCTGGATTAGGAGTAAATCACCAAGTTTCACTTCTGGCCAAGATGGTGGAACAGAGACGGGATTGACCCTCCTGTCTGGAACAAACAACAACAAACAAAACATGTGAAATGACAACTTACAAGACAGTGGGCGTCAGGTAAAGAAAGGTGGGGATACATGAAACACGGGAAACAAGCAGGGTTATTCCAACAACTCCCAGGCTTGCTGCCCTGAGCAAGTTCCCAGGCCATGATGCGGGGACCGGAATCCAAGTGAAGGCCCGTGAATCGCCGAGCTGAGGACACGGAGGGGAGGTTCACAGGTAACAGGCGGCAGAGTTCAAGAACGAGGAAAGCTGCACAGAAGAAGATCTGCGGAGGGTCCCAAGTGACTTCCCAGCGGGCGTGGAGTGGGTGTGGAAGGAAATGACCTAGGGCTGGGGAAACAATCACTTGAGAAGATTTTTTTTTAAGTTTATTTACTTATTTTTGAGAGAGACAGAGACAACGTGAGTGGAGAAGGCGCAAAGAGAGAAGGAGAGACAGAATCCCAACCAGGCTCTGAGGTGTCAGCATGGCGCCCAATGTGGGGCTCAAACCCACAAAACTGTGAGGTCATGACCTGAGCAGAATCCAAGAGACGGATGCTTGACCAGCTGAGCCACCCAGGCGCCCTTCGTCGGGGGAGGTTGTAGATGGCACAGTAGAAGAGTGCCTGTCCCAACAAACCACTCTGAAAACTCACGCACTACGGAGAATCCTCAGAAAGGTCTGGTTTCCCTAGGGGGGAACACCAGTTCTAGACTGAATGCTACTCTGCTCTTGTGTGACAAATATAAAAGCAAAACCCCAAGGGATCAAATAATGTCCAAGTCGTTTAACTGTGTCACAGAGCAAAGTGTTCTAGCTTTAACTCTGCAACTCGCTGACCAAATGACATCATCACGAAACCTCCCTCGGAGGCTCCAGTTCCACCCGTAATGTGATCTAATCATGTTACAGAGCCAAGCTCAGAAATACTGAAGGGAGTTCAAGAACATCCAGCACCAAACAAGGGCCGTTCACATGCCTGGCATCCGATAAAAGATGACCAGGAATGCAAAGAGGCAGGGAAATATGACCCAGAATTAGGAGAAAATTCAGCCACAAGAAACTAGAGACAACTGTACTAAGGCACATGATAGAGAAATTGCTTAAAACCCAGTGAAAAAGTGAAAAGCTTCAAAGTATCAGAAAAAGACATGCAACATACAGGGAAACAAACATAACAACAATGACAACAGATTTCTCATCAGAAACAAGGGAAGGGACTTTAAATTTACCTTTTGATGTTTATTTTTGAGAGAGACAGAGCACAAGCAGGGGAGGGGTAGAGAGAGAGGAAGGCGCAGAATCCAAAGCAGGCTCCAGGCTCCGAGCTGTCAGCACAGAGCCCGACGCGGGGCTCGAATCCACAAGCCATGAGATCATGACCTGAGCCGAAGTCAGATGTTTAACCGACTGAGCCACCTGGGCGCCCCAGGTTTCGATAAACTTTAAATCATTCAGATCCTACCAAGCACATCCTCTCGCCACAATAGAACTCAGTTAGAAACTAATTACAGAAAGGTATCTGGAAAATCTCCCAAATATTTGGAAAGTAATTATTACATGTTTAAATGGTTCATGATTTAAAGGAGCAATTAGAAATTAGAACGTATTCTTAGTTATATAAAAATGATACACAACAGGGCATCTGCGTGGCTCAGTCCGTTGAGCGCCCAACTTCAGCTCAGGTCATGATCTCATGGTTCGCGAGTTTGAGCCCCATGTCAGGCTCTGTGCTGACAGCTCAGAGGCTGGAGCTGCTTTGGATTCTGTGTCTCTGTCTCTCTCTGTGCCTCCCCTGTGTGCTCGCTCTCTCTCTCTCTCTCTCTCAAAAACATATAAACATTTAAAAAATGATACACAACATAGCCACATGTGTGAGATTCAGCTAAAGAAGTGCTTAGGAGGAATGTACAGTTCTAAATTCTTATACTAGAAAAGGGGTTAAATTAACAACCAAAACTCCCATCTCTAAAAAATCCAGCAAAATAGACCCAAAGGAAGCAGAAGTGCAGAAAAAAATAAAGATCAGACTAGAAATCAATGAAATTGTAAATTTAAAAAAAAAGAAGAAATCAATGAAAGCAAAACCTGGCTCTTTAATAAATAAAATTCATCAACCTCTAGCCAGATGGATTAGGCAAAATAGAGACACAGTTATCAATATCATAAGTGAGAAGAGTGACGTGCATAGATTGTATACAGATTTTAAAAATATTAAATGAGTAACAGACAACTTTATGCCAGTAAGTTGGACAAATTAAGTGAAATGGACAAATTCCCTGAAAGACACAAACTATAAATGCTTACTCAGGAAAAATAAATCGATAGCCTTGTATCTATTAAAGAAATTGAATATTTAATTTAAAAAAACATCAGAGAAAGAACATTTCTTTACATTGAAAACTATAAACTACTGCTGAAGGAAATTAGAAAGCTTCAGTAAATGGAAAGATACACCTTATTCATGGGTCAGAGGATTTAATATTCTTAAGATGTCAGTTTTCCCAAATTGATCTATAGATTTAAAGGTTTCTAATAAAAATCCCAACAGACTATTGTTTAAATTGACAAATTCATCCTAAGTATTTGTATAGAAATGGAAAAGACTTAGCATTACCTGATTTCATGACCTGTTATAAGGCTGAAATACTCAATATCATGTGGTGTTGGCATCAAAAAGAAAATTCAGTCAACATAACAGAATAGAGTCCAAAAATAGATTCAAATATATGAAGAACTTTTTAAAATTTTATTTACAGAGGTGCAAAGGCAATTTAGTCAAGAAACGGTCAGGGACGCCTGGGTAGCTTTGTCA
Source organism: Helogale parvula (assembly GCA_004023845.1). Lineage (NCBI taxonomy): Eukaryota > Metazoa > Chordata > Mammalia > Carnivora > Herpestidae > Helogale > Helogale parvula. Next base: position 52,486 of record PJEM01003593.1, read on the forward strand.
GTTGAGCGTCCAACTCTTAATTTCAGCTCAGGTCATGATCCCAAAATCAAGGAATCAAGGATCATGGGATCAAGCCCCTGTTGGGCTCTGCACTGAGCATCAAGCCTGCTTAAGATTCCCTCTCTCTCTCTCTCTCTCTCTCTCTCTCTCTCTCTCTCTCTCTCCCCTCTACCCCCTAGCCTTCTGTCCCTCTTGTGAGCTCTCTTTCTCTCTAAAATAAAAAATTTAAAGGGTAGTCATTTCAATAAGTAGTATTGGAATAACCAGATATCCATATTCAAAAAGTGATCCATGTCTAACACCTTATACAAAAATAACTCAAAATGGACCATAGATCTAAACAGGATGCCAAAAATTAGAAAATTTCTAAAAAACAAAGAGAGAGAGAGAGAGAGAAAATCTTTGTGAACTTGGGGTAGGCAAAAGTTGTTGGACATACCAAAAGTACAATCCAAAAAGAAAAATTAATGGACTAGATTTCTTAAAAATTCAAAACATTTGGTCTGGGGCACCTGGGTGGTTCAGCTGGTTAAGCGTCTGACTTTGGCTCAGTTCATGATCTTGAGGTTTGTAAGTTTGAGCCCCACATTGGGCTCTGCAATGACAGCACAGAATCTGCTTGGGATTCTCTCTCCTTCCTACTCCCTCTCCTTCTGCCTCTCTCTCTCTCTCTCTCAAAATAAATAAACTGGGTGGCTTGGTTGGTTAAGCATCTGACTTCAGCTCAGGTCATGATCTTGAGGCCCATAAGTTTGAGCCCCACATTGGGCTCTGCACTCTCACTGAGAATTCAGAGCCGACTTGGGATTCTCTCTCTCTCTCTCTCTCTCTCTCTGTTCCTTCTCCATTTGCATGTGTGCTCTCTCTCAAAAGAAATAAACTTTTAAAAAAAGAAGTTTGTTTTGCAAAAGACACTGTTAGAGAATTAGAAAACTTTGCAAAACACATATCACATAAAGGACTTGTATCTAAAACATATAAAATACTCTCAAACTTTAAAAAGAATCAAGCAAACAACACAAAACGGGCAAAAGACGCTTCACCAAAGAGGAAGGCAAACAAGTACATGAATAGATGTCCATTATCCATTAGTAGGTGTGTTCACCCCACAATGAAATCTCCTTATATACGTCTTAGGATACGTCTCTTGACTGACCTCCCCAAGTGTTGGCAGGGATGTGGAGTAGCTGTGATCTGCATGCCTTGCTTGCTGATGGGAATATGAGATGGCACCACACACTGGACAGAGTTGGGTGGCTTTGTACCTTAGACAAATGCCTACCAGATGACCAAGCCACTCCACTGCCCACTATTTACCCAAGAGAAAACAAAGTCTACATCCATACAAAGACTTGTGGGCAGATGTCTGAAACTTTGGTTGGAATGGCCAAAACCTGGAAACGACTCAAATACCCATCAACACTTCAACAGTGATTTGAGTAGATACACAAAATGCTGTGCGATCCATACCGTGGGACACGCCTCAGAGATAAGACAAAATGAATTACCGACGAAGGTGGTGATGGAGAGTCACCTCCAAGCCCCAAAGCTGAGTGACCAAAGGCAGGTGTAAACGAGCATCTGTTGTACCTTTCCCTCTACATAAAACCCAAGGAAGTGGAGACGAAGCTATTGTAACAGAAAACAGACCAGAGGAAGGGGGAGGAGGAGGGAGAGAGGGATTTCAACACGTACTGTAGGGATTAAGGGGACAAAGTGCCCGTTCCAGCTCCATAGCAGATATTGCCAATGTTTTGGCATCATGATGTTTTCCTGCGTACCTGGGCATGTAAGACGCTCATTTATGTTTGTCCTGAGTCCTTCTCCTTGGGTCTTCCATCATGCAGCTGAGCACCTGGCACTCACTTCCTCACCTTCCCTGCAGAAGGGTCATATTCATCCACCAAAAAGGTTCAGACCCCCGCCCCAGTCCAGCTTGCGTGGTTTGAGACGTGCCTGGGAAATTCACCGCTTGGCCCTTCTTGCCTACCTCCCTTTGCTGTGGTCCCTTTCTGTAGTCCTAGACTTCCAAAACCAGGGGCTTGAGAGTGGGCATGATTGCAACAGTTGACCACAGGGATAAGGAAACTGAGTGGTGGGCAAACAGATCATGGCGGCTGTTCACTGGGGGAGGGACAGCCTCATATGGTAAGCATGACGGCGGAGATCTTTGTCGATCTGGTTCTTCAATATGTTCCAAATACCTAGAATGCTATTTGGCACATCATAGATGTTCAATAAAAACCCACGGACAAGATGAACAATAAACATCTTAAATTATTCTTCTTTCTCTTTTTCCCAGCAAAGAACTGTTTGGGTTTTTTTTCATTGTTTGGAAGCTCTGCTTTTCCACTGAGAGCAAAGACCAGTCTAAGATCAGCTGTTCCCAGCCTATCCTTGCACTGCAAATGATTTCAAATCAGGGCCAGGCAGACCGGAGGCCACCAGAGGCATCTTATCTGAAACATTAAGTCCTGGCAGTATGGAGCCCAGGGTGGGGATGGGAAGGGGCTAGAACAGAAAGTGCCAGACTTCTGAGTCCTGGGAATGCTGAATGCTGACTTTTGGGGAGTAGGACCCACAGGTCCTTGGATTTTGTTAAAGAGTACTAGCGGAGTGTTTCTGTGATCGTGGGTATGTCGTGAAAATTAAACTACATGGGCATTGTTTATTAGCTGTATAATGCTAATTACCTATTTACATGAGCTACTTATCATTAATGCTGGATTTGCATACACACAATGAAATTCCATGAACATCAATCACATCTATGTCAGATGGATTCCAAGGCTTTATTTGATTAGGAAACACTATGAAGGATTTGGCCTCCTAAACGGCTCAAGCATTTGCCCGCAACTTTAAGAGGCTTTGATTAGTGAGTTTCAAATCCCAGCCAACATTATCCACTGTGAAATTGTATGATATCTGGGATAAGCTTGAAAAATGATCCGGGACAAAAAAGGGGCTAGAGGGAGAAAGATACACAAAACAAGATCGATGAAATGCCGGTAATTGTTGCGAGCTGAGTGACGGACGTTCATTATATAATTACCTCTACTTTATGTATGTTAGAAAATTACTTCAATAAAAAGATGTGTGGGGAGGCTACTTTGGTATAGCTTAGAAGAGTACAGACCTCACTTAAGGAAACCTGGGGATAGAGATGTCTCAGGGGCTAGATGCCTGCATTTGCACATTTGTACCTCTCACAACCAAAACAAGTTCTCACTTAAACAATTAATTCTCAGTGATCCATTCAATCTATCTACCTATCTATCTATCTATCTATCTACCCACCTACCCATCCATCCATCCATCTATCTACCCACCCACCTATCTACCTATCTGATTTATCCATCAATCATCTGTCTTTCTATCCATTCATCATCCATCTACGTATCTACCTACCCATCTAATCTCTCTCTCTCTCTCTCTCTCTCTATCTATCTATCTATCTTAAATCAATTGAATCAGAACATCCAAAGGAAGGGCCAAACATATTTCAAGGAGCCCAGGTGACTGTAATGTGCAGCCAGGGCTGAGAACCACCAGTAAGGGAAATTTCTGAGGGTGAACCTCAGGTCAATATTTTTAGAATAAAACAAACTGCTTTTACATGTCTGTGAGGGCACAGACGACACAAGGCCAGGCCTGGGTGGCGGCAGTAATCCCCACCATTTATGAAGTGCCTCATTCCTTTACGCACATAAACTCCTGTCACCTCACATAATTTCTTATAGAGAAATTATGGCTGGAAGACAGGAGGTAAATCTCACAGGATCCAATGGCTTCCAAGTGGCTGGGCTGGGATTCAGACTCAACCATCCAAGTCTTTCCAACAGAAAAATGAAGAGGTCCATGGCTCTTGAAAACTCTCTTCTACTCAGCCCATCCTGTTTCTTCATCTCCCCAGTCTCACCTGGATGGCTTATTTCCTCTACCTGGCTGACCTATATTTCAGCTGAAGCAAGATCTTCTTCCCTGTTTCTCCAAGTTTCTCCCATTTCTGCTTATGAATGTTCAAAACCAGTTACAAAATGGCAGCCTTCTGTTGCCAACGCCCACTTTGGGATTATCTATTAAAAAATCTGTCCTTTTTTTCCTTTATCTAAATGTTTACTTTATTAAAAACATGTTCACCACATTCCATATGTCATGTTTCTAGCCTTGTACTTGGTCAGGCATCAGAGTGGTGTGCCATCAAACAGACAGAGCTGAGTAACCAAAATTAATTCCAAAACAACTCGAATTCTTGACCACAGGTTTAATGTGTAAGATGTACAATAACTATAGCAAAAGGGGAAGGGCCAAGGCACCCACATTATGAGAAGGTCTCCGTGTTCCATGAGAAGGGACACAATATTGAGTCTAAGTAAACTGAGAGCAGATACACACAGTATTTATATTATAATCTCTAGAACCATTATAAAAAATCTATTTTTTTAAAAAAATTTTTAACATTTATTTATTTTTGAGAGAAAGAGACAAGAGCGTGAGTAGGAGAGGGGTAGAAAGAGAGGGAGACACAGAATTGGAAACAGGCTCCAGGCTCTGAGCTATCAGCACAGAGCCTAACACAGGGCTCAAACTCATGAGTAGTGAGATCATGACCTGAGCTGAAGTCAGACACTTAACTGACTGAGCCACCCAGGTGCCCCTAATGAAAATCTACTTTTGAAAAAAAGGCAAAGTTAAAAACACAAAAGAAAAATTGAAGTGGAATTTTAAAAAGGCAGGAAAGTGGAAACCAGGAAACATTTTAAAAAGAGAGAGACAACAAAGAGAAGGAAATCATAAAATGGTAGACCTAAATCCAATACATAAGTGAAAAGATCCTGATTATACCACTGGATTTTTGAAAATTATCCAATTATATGTGGCTTACAAAAAATGATATTCGTTTGTTAAAGGTAAATGGATGGAAAAAGATACAGCATGAAAACATGGCAACCCAAAAGTTGGAGTGGCTATATATATTATAAAATTATATTAAGTTAGAACAGGCAGACTACAGAACAAAGAAAATTATCAGGGATGAAGAGAAACATTACATAACTATAAAAGGGTCAATTTACCAGAAAGCAGAACAATCATAAACATATATGTACCTAATAACAGAGCTTCAAAAAATATAAAGCAAAAGCCTACAGAATGAAAATGAGAAAGAGAAATGGACACATTCAGAATCTGTTAGGAGACTTCACCTCCTCTCAGTAATTGGAAGAACTAGTAGAGAGAAAATCAGCAAAGTTTCAACCAAAACGTTGACATTTTCCATCAGCTCAGAACTGATAGAACTGAACTGAACAACCACAAGCCAACTGCATCTAATTAACATTTACAGAACACTCCACCAACAGCAGCAGAGTAGACATTCTTTTCAAGTACACATGGAACCTTCACAAAGACAGACCATATGCTGGGTCATAAAACAAATCTTAACAAATGCAAGTGAACTGAAATCATAGTGTATGGTCTCTGATCACAATGGAATTCAAGTTAAAATCAGTAGCAGGAAGGGACCAGGGTCCTTAGTCCCTCCATGCTTTGGGGGGCGGCTGAGGGCTCAGCTCAGCTACCCTCCCCCCTCACACCTGCACCTCCAGTTTGCTCACCCTGAGCCCCGCCCACTCTCTCATTTATTTCCAGGTGAAACATGCCTTTAAGACCTAAGGCAACCTAAAGAGACCCCCACTCCAGGACAGGGAACACTCAAGGGCTGGGACCAGGTTGGAAAATGGGAACAGAGGCAAGTGGGGGAGACAGTGAGGGAGGGTGGGCGCTGGGACACCTGGGAGTGCGAGTGCTCAGGGAGCTGTTAAAGTGCACAGACGTCCCAGACCCCACCTCAGGCTTCATGAGGTCTAATCATTAGAATGTATTAGAAGCTCTCCAAGGTAACTAAAAAAATTTTATGTTTATTCATTTTGGGGGTGGGGGCAGAGAGAGAAAGAGAGAGAGACAGAATCCGAAGCAGGCTCCAGGCTCAGAGCTGTCAGCACAGAGCCCGACGCGGGGCTCGAACCCACAAACTGTGAGATCATGACCTGAGCCCAAGTCAGACGCTTAACCGACTAAGCCACCCAGGCGCCCCTCTCCAAGACCATCTTAATGTGCAATCCGGGTTAAGATGCTTCCTTAGGTCAGAGGCCATCAAACTTTTTCCATAAAAGGCCAGATACTAAACATTTTAGGCTTTGCAGACCACCTAAGACCGCTGTCACTTCTATTCCTCCTTGCCCTCCTTCTCCTCCTCCTCCTTCTACAATCCTTTAAAACGTACAAACTATTCCCAGCCCATGAGCAGCACAAAGACAGACAGCAGGCTGGACCTGGACTACAGGAGTGACCTCACTCCTAGGTCAACTACCCGGAAACATTAATCCTTGGGCCAGAAGTGAGTAGACTCTGTGACGTACGGGCAAACATTTTGCGCCACATGAGGGAACCCAGAGGTGAATGGCACATGTCCCCACCCCCAGGGATGGGGGAAAGGAAGGGTTTCCTGGTGGCTTAAAAGGAGGTTCTAGAAAGAAGGGAAGAGAGGAAGGTGTTGTAAGAGGGGACTGGCAGGGAGCCGGTGACGACCCTGGGGAATTTGCCCACTGAAGGGAAGGGCGTGAGTCGAAAGAGCTGGGGGTGAGGAGACGGACAAAAGACCACAGCGAACCACCTTGTTCTACAGACCAGAGGCCAGACTCCCACCCTCCGCTCCGGCCAGGCGCCCTCCCCGCCCCCAGTCAGTCGCCACTCAAGCTAACCTTCCCGTTGGGGCCAGTGAAGACATCGCCTTGACAGCACCCACTGATTTTCCCATAAGCCCTTTCCTTGGTCCCTATCTGAGCGCCTCATCTGGAAAACCCACTCTCTGCGCCCACGAGCTCCCAGAAGCCTTGGAAAAGGACTGCTGGGGACTTGAACTCCTGGTCAAGATGGTCGGGGTGGGGGCATCCCCTCCCACTCCGTATCTGTTCCTCGGGGGTCTGACCGAGTGAATTAAGGCTACAGTGAATCCCTAAAGAATCCGCCCAGTGTCCCCTGCCACAGACGATTTTATAAAACAGCACGGACCAGCCCAAACTATTAGTCCCCTCTGCAGAAGTGACTGTTCATCTTTTCATGTGTGTTATTCCAAATATTTGGTGTATTTATATCAGCTGGGACAATAAGATCCACAACTGTGGATTTCAGATGTGTTTTATTTGTTTTTTTCATTTTTTAATGTTTATTTTAGTTTTGAGAGAGAGAGAAAGCACAAGCAGGGGAGGGGAAGAGAGAGAGGGAGACACAGAATCGGAAGCAGGCTCCAGGCTCTGAGCTGTCAGCACAGAGCCCATCGCAGGGCTTGAACCCACAAATGGTGAGATCATGACCTGAACCGAAGTTAGACACTCAACCGACTGAGCCACCGAGGTGTCCCCCCAACCTTTTTTAATTTGCTAATGTTTATTTTATTTTTGAGAGAGAGAGAGAGAGAGAGGGAGAGTTCAGATGTGTTTTCAAACAAGGGTAGACGAGGAAAAAAACAAAAACAAAACAAAACAACCAGCCTTGCTGGGTCGGCTGTATGAAAGGACTGGGTGATTTCATGCAAAGTAATTCTGTCCACGGGGCTCAGTTTCAGAGACAGCAGGAATGAAGGATTGAGCTTCTTACCAAAATCTCTCATCCTTAATTGCAGGAAGAAAAAACTGTCAGTCAGCTTTTACACTTACTACCCCGCCCTGACGTCTCCTGATCACAGGAAGGCAAGAGAGCCAACGTGACTTGCAAAGAATGAGCCCCTGGGGAAGAAAATCAGATTCTCCCCCTCAATGCCAGGGGGCGGTGGGGGTGGGGGGGAGGAGCAGAGAAGGCCAGATTCACAGGAGAGCAGCTCCAGGGCTAATTAAGTCTGCAGGGCCAAGCAGGCCTCTCCCTGGTTCACTGCCAGCAGCAGGCTCCGTGTTGCCAAGGGATGTGAGTGGGCAGAGCGGACCTCAGGCCCCAGAAGGAGGGTCTGTGCTATTGCTGGGTGTTATTGGGAGAGGAGGAATTTAACAACCCGGTCTTGGGGCAGAATGAGAGCCGCCACCTGATCAGGCAAAGACAGTATGAGAAGGGAATCTAAGGGCTTGTCTTAATATATAAATGCTTACGTAGGTAAATAATCTTTTAATCAAAGGGGGCAAAAACAGGTTCTCCAGTACAGACCAGGCGCCACCCAGTGGCAGCTCCTGGAATGACAAGCACAGGCGTTATGGGATCTGGCTGCTTTTTGGCAAAGCTAACTCCTAGAACAGAACAAAAATACAGACCCTCCCACAGCCAGTCTTTCACTAGGACCTTGCTGTCATTATGCACCCACCTCTGGCCTCATGTTTTGGTCTCTACAAAGGGCGGACACCTATTATGCTAGTAATATTCGTTTGCCCTTCCTTTCAGAATGTACCAAACACGTTCACGTACATGACGTCACACCGTGGGCGGCAGGTGGGCAGGAGGGCATAGTGACTCCCATAGTATTAGGAAAGGATATTAAGGGGCGCCCGGATGGTGCAGTCGGTTAAGCATCTGACTCTCAATCTCGGCTCAGGTCATGGTCTCACAGTTCGAGAGTTCGAGTCCCCTGTTGGGTTCTGCGCGGATGGCACGGAGCCTGCTTGGGATTCTGTCTCTCCTTCTCTCTCGGCCCCTCCCCTGTTTGAGCACGCTCTCTCTCTCTGTCTCCTTCTCTGTCTCTCCAAAAAATAAATAAATAAAAACTTAAAAAGGAAGAAAGGAAATTACGAACCAGTAAGACAAAGTAACCTGCTCAAGGTCAAAGATGAGTTGACAGCAAAGCCAGAGCCAGATCACCTCGGTCCAAGTTCAGGGCGGCTCCCTGTCCACCCGCACCTCACGGGTGTGGCTACCCTGAGGGCCCAACTGAGCTCGGGTTAGGGGTTAGGGGTTAGGGGTTAGGGTTAGGGTTAGGGTTAGGGTTAGGGAGGAGTTTCAGAAACGCCCCAGTGCCCAGGTCCCATGTCCAGAAACCGACCCTCGTGCGGTAATACCCGGGCATCGGTATTTTATGAAGCTCCACAGACCAGGCTTAGATGCAGCCAGGGTTGAAAACCACGGTGCTGGAGTAATCTAACAGAAGGAGATCCAGCCATTACCCTCCATCTCTGAAAGCTTTATGGCCACGAAAACACCAGAGACGCCTGGGGCTGTCTGGAGCGTTACGGAGCCAGAATCCAGGACGACCTTCGGAGACCCATCTCCGTGCACGCGGACACTCCCGGACACGCGGACATCTGCCGAAGGCATACATGCAGAGTCACGGCCAGACGCACACACGGATGTACATGTAGAGAGATCCACAGACACACTCACACGTATGACAGCTTGATGATAACGTAAAGGGTACATTATGCTTTTCTGAATTAGGACTGGCCAGTGATTCATGCTCATACCTCAACGGGGACCACCGGGTCCCTGGACTCCAGGATTACAGGACCGCCCCCGTGTCCAGCGGATGCTGTCACCACTCGTGCCATCTCCCGAGTCCCGGCCCTTTCCCTGCTTCCTCCGATCCAAGGACCACGGCATCCAGAGGGGTCTCGGTTCAGCCCGTCCACACCACCCGGGAAGAGGCTGTCCGAGTCCAGTCCCCACTCTACACCCAGGGCCGGGGGACAGCGCCCCCAACACGGCTTCCGGTCCGCTGGGCACGCGTGCAGGGCACTCGCTCATTCAGTCAACCAACATTTATCAAGCACTTGGCTATGTGCCAGGCTCTGGATCTACGGCAGTGACCCAAACGCACAAAGTCCCTACAAGGCTCCGCTCTGGTTGGATGACAGACAGGGAAAGAAAAACAAGATAAAAAGCAACAGGCATGCACATTAGCAGGGGATGAAGGCGAAGAAATAAAGCAAGAGAAGGACAGGTTGGGGGAGCATCTGATTCGGCTTCAGCTCAGGTCACGATCTCACGGCTCTTGGGCTCAATCCCTGCGTCAGGTTCTGCGCTGAGAGTGTGGAGCCTGCCTGGTTCTCTCTCTTCCTTTCTCTCTGCCCCTCCCCTGCTCAGGCTTGCGCTCTCCCTGCCTCTCCCTCTCTCTCTCTCTTAAAATAAATAAATAAACATTTAAGAAAGAAGAAAAAAAAAAACAAACAAAAGGCAAATTCAGAGAGACAGAAAGCGGACTGTCGGTTGCCAGGGGAGGGAGAATGAGTGTAAATGCTGCGTGGGTGCAGGGTCTCCGGGCCGTGAAGGCAATGTTTGGAACAGATGCAGTGTCATGGCCGTCTGGGCAAATGAAGGCCCAGCCTCCCAGGCCCAACAGTGAGTCCCTGACCCCTGGGCATCGAGGAGTTCCCGCCCACAGCACCCGGTTAAACTGACCTTTCCAGAAAGCTGGGAAAATAGCACAACAGAGCCCTGCTCAGTGTCCAGTTCCAGACAGAGGCCAGACCGCATCCAGGGCAAGGGGCTTGGCTCGGAGCCAGGCTTGGCCACAGGGACCCACAAACAGTGGCCAGAACAGAGAAGAATCCAAGAACTCTTCTGTCTAAGGGGAAAGGTCGTAAGAACTACGAGGTTCAGGGGCACCTCGGGGGCTCAGTTGGTTAAGGGTCTGACCCTGGCTTAGGTCACAATCTCATGATTTGGGAGTTCGAGCCCCACGTCAGGCTCTGTGCAGACAGCTCAGAGCCTGGAGCTGCTTTGGATTCTGTGTCTCCCTCTTTTTCTGCCCCTCCCCTGCTTTCTCCTCTCTCTTGAGAATTAATAAACATTAAAAAAGAAAAAAAAAAGGACACATGGGTGGCTCAGTCGGTTGAGCATCCGACCTCAACTCAGGTCATGATCTCGCTCAGGGGTTCGAGCCCCACATTGGGCTCTGTGCTGACAGCTCAGAGCCTGGAGCTGCTTCGGATTCTGTGTCTCCCTCTCTCTCTGCCCCTCCTCTGCTCACACTCTGTCTCTGTCTCTCAAAATAAATAAACCTTAAACAAGAAGAAGGAAAAAAAAGAACTATGAGGGTTAGCCAGACAAGGAGAAGACAGAGGAATGTCTTCTACCTTCCAAACACCAGAGTGAAACCAGATTAGCTCCGTGTGGACCCAGATAACAGAATTAGGACAAATGGGTGGAAATTTAAAAGTGAAGGTTTTATTAGATATGAAGAAAAATGTTCCAAGAACTTAGAATCTGGGGGTGGGGAGGCCCGTACCAGAGTCTTTGTTGGGGAAGAGGTGAGGGGTCCCCCTGGCACAAGACCCTTCACACGAGTGCAGCCCCCAGAGGCCGTCCTAGCCCAGAGCTGACGCCCAGGCCCAGTGAGCTGCGCCCTCGCCTGTGTCCCTACACACGTGACCTAGCCGGCAGCCCTGCATGTGAGTGTGACAGGCTGCTCCTGGACAGCGGTGGGTCCAGAAAGTTCGAGTTACTGTGGTAATGTCGGGCGCTGGGGGACGCAGTGGGCTAAGCATCTGACTTCGGCTCAGGTTGTGATGTCACAGTTCGTGGGTTCGAGCCCCGCGTCGGGCTCTGTGCTGACAGCTCAGAGCCTGGAGCTGCTTCGGATTCTGTGTCTCCCTCTCTCTCTGCCCCTCCCCAGCTCACCTGCTCGCTCGCTCTCTCTCTCTCAAGAATTAATAAATATCAAAATTTTTTTTCACAAAACCTGTAACATCATTTACTTTGTTCACCTCACCAATCTACAAAACTGGGCAGGGCTCAGCAGACACAGCCTGGGGGTCCCCGCTGTGTGTCGGCTGGGGCAGCCTGGGGACTGAGGGGTGGGACCCAAGCTGGGGCCACCCGACACGTGGCCTGTTCACGAGGCCCAGGCTTCCTCACGGCCTGGCCACCGCGTTCCAAAGCCAACCAGCCCAAGACAGAACACGGCAGGTGTCTTGCCATTTATGGCCAGTGTCAGAGGTGACATTGCATCTCCCCCGCAGCCTGGTCCTTGATGTGGCTTCAAGAGGTGGGGGGATAGATCCCCTCCTCCTCACCGGGGGCGTGGCAAGGTTCTAGAAGCATATTCGGAACTCTGAAGAGTGTTGTGGCCTTTTTTGGGAACTACAATCTGGCATGCGGGAAGACGTGAGTGTCCGTCTGGCAGGAGCCCCGGGACCCACACGAAGAGGCAGATCTGCTCACGCTGTCCCCACAAAGCCAGGCGCCCAGGACACCAAGGGGCCGACACCCCGATCTTCCCGCAGGCCAGTGCTGCAGGAGGCCAGAGCCCTGCTGAGCGCTCAGCACCGAGAGGCCACGTCTGTCCTGTGTAGACACGGGCTTCGAGTCCCTAGCGACCCCCTGACACACACTGCAGGTCTGAACCCCCAAGCAGGAACAGTTTGCGAGAACATAGGAGGGATGTGCCCTGACAGGTTGGAACTCTTCCAGAAGTGTGGACTTTGCGGGGGAGCCCATGCTCGATCAAGCTCAGTTCTGCTGCTCTGTGTCTCTGGGAAAGCTACCTGACTCCTCTGAGCCTCAGGGTCCCTAGCCTGTGAAAGGCCGAGGGCACAGAGCTGCCCGGGGGAGTGAATGACGTCCGATGCCAGCTTCAGAGCCCCATTGTGGCCCAGTCCGGCGTGCTGCTGCGGACCGTGCTGGCGGTGGGGCTGCCGCACCACACGGCTGGCACACGGCTGGCACACGGCTGGCACACGGCTGTCTCACTGGCCCCATGGGGACACCTTGCCACCCCCGCGACGGCCGGGCCCTACATGTACAGTGCCCACAGCACAGCTCACCTAGACGCAGCACATCCGGACGAAGAGCCCTCTGTCCCAGAAGGTCACCTTCCCAGTGGCTGAGCGAGGGGAGCATCCACATCTAACAGGATTAGTGAATGAGGTCGTGGCCGGGTGGCCTTCCGGGGGCTCAGATGGCTGCATTTTCCAGCTGGCGATTAACAAGCAGGCCCTGCAGGACTAGGCTCATTGCCGTGTAATTGAATCTCCTCCCAGATGCCAGCTGGGGCACAGAGAGGTTAAGTACATCCCCCAAGGCCACCGGGCCACCGGGCTGCCGCCAGAGCTCCTTGGGGAGAGTTTGGGATGCCGGGAAGTGGCAGGCACTCTGGGGACGGCACCTGAGCCCACAGCTCTGTCACTCCGGGTGGCGGCATGAGGGCGGCAGCGGGGCCCCCCTTGTCCTCAGCCTCCACCCAGCGCTGCCCACGGGCCTTGAGCCCAAAACACAGGCTTGGGGGCCTCGCTGAGCGGAGTGACAGCAAGACCCTTGGAGGTGGTGTGGCCAGGTCCTCCAGCTGAGCTGCTCCGGGAGCCGGAAGGGATGAGGAGACAGCGTGGTTAAGCGGCCAAGTGCAGGGCTCTACACCCAACTACTACCACTTACTGGCTGAGCGCCCACGGGCGCCATACTGCCCTCTCTGTTCGTCAGCTTCCTCCTTTGCTCAGGGGCCATCAGATCACCTATCTCGTAGGTTCGCAGTAAACATTGAAATATCTAAATGTTTGTTTATTTTTGAGCGAGAGAAGAGGGGGGGGAGAGAGATAGAGAGAGAGAGAGAGAGAATCAGAGGGGGAGGGGCAGAGAGAGGGAGACAGGATCTGAAGCAGACTCTGAGCCGTCGGCACAGAGCCCCATGTTGGGCTCGAACTCATGAACCCTGAGATCAGGACCTGAGCTGAAGTCAGATGCTTAACCAACAGAGCCACCCAGGCGCCCTGGTCTGCAGTACACGTTTCAAAGGTAACTGGCATAAAACACTGGCCAGGGGCTCCCGGGAGGGCTCCTCTCTCGGCTCCTGGTGTTGGGGGCTGTTGCAGAGCTTGGCACGCCTTCCCCGGAACGGGGCGGGCAGGTGTCTGCAGCGGGAGGTGCCCGTGCCCGGGGCTGCATGGGGATGTGCCGTAAGCACTTACCACGGGCCAGACACTGAGCTGGGTACTCACGTCCTGGAGCCTTAGGTGAGTGCATCTCCCAAGGGAACAGGGTGCACAGCCTTCGGGGAGGGGGTAGGACCCTGCCCAGGGGTCTGACACCCATGGCCAGCGAGGGACGGGGCTGCGATGGGACCCCAGGTCTTCCTGACTCCCGATGGTCACGTCCCCGCAGAAGGCACAGGGTCTGAAGTCCCGGGAGAGAAGCAGGCGGGCAGCGGGAGAGGCTCGGACACCTCCTTGTCTGGGAAGCACAGAGGCCCCAGGATGGGAAAACAGTACCAGACGCCGTCCATGTGTCATTTGCGGGCACCGCTTCTCTCTCTCTCTTCTCTGTTCAGCGTTGACCGGGCACCTGTGTATTGGAGGACGCTGCCCGAGTCGCTCACGCATCCCAGAAGGGTCATCACGGAGACACGGCGCCAGGCTGCCCTCAGTGAGCAAAGCACTGGTTTTCGACGGACGAGAAGCAGGCGGGACTTGCTAATCCTACTGTCCGTGAACACAAGGCGTCTCAACCTGAGCCAGAAAATCCTGGGCTGTGGGGGAAGGTCCTGTGTGTAGGGGCCCATTCAGCCAAAAGGCCTGTGGAGATCCCGCTGTAAGTCACCAAGAGGAACGCGCATATCTCCAGGTTGTCTGGAAAGTGCGCCCCTGGTGCAGTGGGGTCCCTCAGCTGAGGATCGGGATTGAGTCGCTCTCCTGGGAGACTGAGCGTACAGTGTCACATGGCTTGTTGGGTCCTGCTTTCCTTTGTTTTAGAGAATGTGTGCATGACCTCTTGATCAAGATGGATTAGAGACTGGAGTTAGTTTTCTATGACCTTTAATTAGTTTCGGTGAGTGGACAAATTTTCAGATTGAAACTCCCTTCCTGGTCAGGGGCCCTTTACCGTAAATCATCATGTTCACCTTTAAAGATAAATAGCCTTCTCTTAAGCTTTGGTTAATAATATTACTATATACATAAAGTAAACCCCTGCTGATGAATTTTGAGGGACGAATTATGTTTTTTGATCTTCTGTATTGTACCTCGTTTCTGTTTTGATTTTCTGTTCTCTCTACCGTGAAAATAATAATTTTTTCTGGAAGTTACAAACAATGTAATCATTAGAAGAATGATGTAATCACCTATGGGATATAAAGATCCTAAGCATCACAGTAAAGTGCAATCTTGCCACCACTTACTTTGTCTGTGTTCTTTCTTATAGATACTGCGCCGACACCAACCCCCTACTCAGGGACCCTTAGACTCTGGTGCGTGGGCTGGTCCCCCCCACCTGTGCACTGCATAATGGGCACCAGCCCCCTGGGGCTCTAGCTGTTAGTCACCAGCCGCATACACACCTCCCTGCCCGCCACAAGTGTGACAACCAAAAACGTCTCCATGCAGTGCCAATGTGCCCGGGGAGTGGGGGGGGGGGGGGGGGGCAGAAATCGGCCAGGGTCAAGAGCCCCCACGCTAAATCTTAACACCATTCGTTAAGTTCTGGGAAGTCCAAGCCATGACAATCAGATAAGAAAATGAACTAAAGTGATCTATATGAGGAAGTCAGTTCACTTAAAAAAAAAAAGTTCATTCATTTTCTGAGCGAGACAGTGTGAGCAGGGGAGGGGCAGAGAGGAAGGGAGACACAGAATCCGAAGCAGGCTCCAGGCTCCGAGCTGTCAGCACAGAGCCCGATGCGGGGCTCAAACTCACAGACTGCGAGATCATGACGTGCGCTGAAGTCAGACGCCTAACTGACTGAGCCACCCAGGCGCCCCTATACTTTTAAGTCTTCAATTTTAGCCGTTGGTTCACAATTAAATTCCAGATGAATTAAAGAACTAAAGTTTAAAAAAGAATCTAAGAATTAAAATATCGGAGAATGTGAGCCCGTGGTCCAAATTTAAGACTCTGTGAATCAAACACACTATAAATAAATGATAAAATTCAATGTTACATATTCTGTTTGACACATATAACAGAAACAGAAAGTTTATCCAGGAAAAAACCATAAATGTGTACAAAATGTATCATCAATATTGCTTATCAGAGCAGGAGGCTGCTGGTTATGTTAACGATGTGAGAGGGTGGTGGTCAAAAACAGAGTCTGTAACGGGAAGCACAGGCAGCATTTCTATTTCACTATTTTTTCTTTTTTATTTATTTTTGAGAGAGAGAGAGCGTGCATACACAAGGCTGGGAGGGCAGAAGGGGCGAAGAGAGAGAGAGTCCCAAGCGGGCTCCGCTATGTCAGCGCAGAGCCTGATGTGGGGCTTGAACTCACAAACCGTGAGATCACTACCTGAGCCGAAATCAAGAGTCGGTCGGATGCGTAACCCACTGAGCCCCCCAGGAGCCCCAACTGGCTGCCTTTCCCAAGTCCACGGGGTTCCCTGAGCTGGTCCAGGGCTGCCCGTGGCGGGGGCGTGGGGGACAGAAGGACGGGAGAAAACCAGGGGCCACGAGCGGGGAGGACTGGGGACTTCCGCTTCTGTTCCGGCGAGTCCTGTCCCACCATTAGGCTGGGGGCAAACCCTTGACAGGTGCCTTCCGGAGCTAACCCAGCGAGGCCGCGGTGTAGGACGGCCCCACGGCCGAACAGGCACGGGCTTGGGGGTCAGGCAGGATTTACTGATAGTCCTGGTTCAGCTGCGAAACGAGCTGTGTGACCTGATGCCCCTGCGCCTTGGTTTCCGCACCCGGAAAATAAGAAGAATGGCGCTTCCTACCGCACTGCTCGGGGCGTGGGCAGCGCGGTGACACACGTGCGGCGCCCCCCAGGGACGGCGCAGGCCGGACAACGGCTACTGCTCGGAGAGATGCGGGGAGTGTGGACAAAGGCGCTGGACGGAGAAGACCACGCGCGGTGTGACGGTCCGCGTGTCCGCGTGTGCGAGAACGTACGGAAGACGCTGGGACGTGGTCCACTCACCGGGGTCTGGAGTTAAAACCGCTCGTTCCTCTCCCAGAACGTGCTCCGGGAGATTACTGAGACCCCGCGTCTCCTTCGGGGGAGGGGGGTCCGACGCGGACTCACACCCCAGACTTCACCTCGGGCCCACTTGGTAGGTCGGGTTGATCTCATCTACGAACATGGGACGTTTAGGCGATGATGTATCGGTGTCAGGAGTTGGGGATCACGAAATCCAGCTCACGGTCTCCCGGCGCTGATGGGAAGAGGCTGTGCCACCGCTAGGAGGCCGGCATCCCGTTCCCAAGGTCAAGTGTCTCGGAAGCGGGTGGAGAGGAGAGCGCTGCCGGCCGTATTCCTGCTGTCTCTGCCGCTGACCGTGGTGTCCTTGCTCTTTCGATGGGAGGGGGCAGGACAGCATCAAGTTTGAGAATGCGGAAAAGGCCACGACCTTTATAAAACCATTTCAGATGTATCCCTTTGAGCTGAGCTTGAGGCCACACGACCTACTGGGCAGCCTTCAAGAGGGCCAGGAAGTCCCAGATCAGGCTGACCCCATCCTTTTCAGCCCGGGAACCCCAGAACTACGCAGTGCGGATCGAGGTGTCCAGACCTACAGAGGGTAAATGTGTTCCCTGTCTGCACTGTCCACACGGCGGTCACCAGCCACATGTAGGTCATGACCCATCTGAAATGCGGCTCAAGGGGAAAGCAGAGCATTTGGATGTGGGTCAATGTCAACCAGGTCATATTTAAATAGCCACGTGTCACGAGCGAGTCCCTACTGGGCGGCTGGGCGCGGGGGTTCAGAGAGCGGAGTCTGGGTGCGTGTGGCCTGCGTGTGAATTGGAGCTCCTGTCACACGGGCATCGGCCCAGTCACTGAACCTCGTGTGACTCCCCGGGAAGGTGGCCTGACGCCCGGACCCATGCATCTCCCGGGAATTACGTGAGCTGCGATGCACGTCACGGGCGGGAGATCCGCTACCATGCCGGAGGGTCTTCATCAGCCCTTCCCCATCCACCCCACTCTGTCCTCCAGAAGCAAGATCCCTACGGACACATCAAGGACCCCCTCGCCTTGCCCCCGGCCTCCAGTTGGGTTCGGTCACTGAGAAGCTCCGACAGGGAGCTGGAGGGCAGGGGGAGACGGAAGCGGGGCTGGCCCTGCAGGCAGCTCTCACAGCACCCCCTCTCCAGCTCCTGCTTGCAGGGCCCTCTCCTTGCCCCTCCTCATCCTGTCGCTTCCCCAACTATTAACTTCCTCATCATCCCACCCGCAGTGTGACCGCATGACAGTGCGCAGGTACGTCCGAGCCTCGGCAGCCCCACTGGCTTTGTCTTTCTGACCAACCCCTAAGTCTTAGTCACTGATCTCAGCTGGCTGGCTGGGGTCTTCAGAAGTGGGAAGATGAAGGGGCGCCTGGGTGGCTCAGTCGGTTAAGCGTCCGGCTTCGGCTCAGATCATGATATTGCAGTCCGTGGGTTCGAGCCCCATGTCGGGCTCTGTGCTGACAGCTCAGAGCCTGGAGCCTGCTTCAGGTTCTGTGTCTCCCTCTCTCTCTGACCCTCCCCTGCTCACACTTTCTCTCTCTGTCTCTCAAAAACTAATTAAAAAAAAAAAAAAGAAGTGGGAAGATGATCATCAAAAGATAGGCATTTTCTCCACCAGAACTCAGCCGTGGGGGACTGTAGGATACACTTCGTCAGCAAGCCCAAGCCAGAGAACATTCTCGCTGCTGCTTTTCTGTGCTTTCCATGGGAACCATGAAAGCCTGAATCCGTTACCGTGGGCCAGTGAGACCAGCACTCCGTCCCCACCACCAGCCTGCTCCCCGGTCACCCCCAAGCCACGGGCCATCACCAAAAGGGGCCATCACTGAGGACAACTGGCATTCACTCTGTGTCCCTAGGCAGAAACACAGATGCATCACTGCCCACACCAGGCCTCACTGGCTGGAGAGCTGGCCAAGGTCGGGGGCTGCGTGGGGTGAGGACCAGGCGTGGGCTGGACAGAGAAGACGGAGCAGCAGCTTGGAGCCCAGAGGGCACGGTCCACCGCACGGGTGAGCACGTACTGCTTGCCAGGGGCGGAGCGACTGTGAGGGTCTGTATGTGCAAGTGGGAGAAGAAGTCAATGCAAATCGATTTGAGGAGAAAAAAGTCATTAGTTGGGAGGACTCTGCGTGGGTGCTGCAGGGGCCACAAGCACCGGAGTGTCGGGGTCTGGACGTGGGCAGCTAACAGGGAGGCCCAACCGAAATCATGCCGAGGAGCCAGTCACATGATTTCTGTCTCCCATGCACTGGGTCCCCAGCCTGGGGACTGGACCCTGAAGGTGCCACCCCCGAATGCATCCTCCCCCATCCCTGCTTCTCTGGGTCACCAGCTCCTGGGTCACTGGGTGTGTGGGGACAGTTGGTTGAGTCAAAGCCACTTGCCCATGTCCCTGCTGCCAGGGGGCCGGGAGGGCAATATCGAGACCTTTCAGCTTCTGTGGGCTTTGTCCCCTGCCAGGACAATGTAGCAGGGAGTCCCCCAAGCACAGGGGCGAGACCCTGGACAGCATGACCACAGGGTGTGCCTGCATTAACGGTGTTGCCCACAGCTTGGGGGGATGAGAGGCTCCAGACCAGCCAGTGCCAAACACTGATGTTAACGGGCGTGAAGAACCACCGGGGAAGGTAAATCGACTTGCAGGTTTGTCACACGCCTTATAAAGACCTGGAATCCATCAGCTGATGACGAGGTCTGGAAACACACAGAGACTGAAGCAGGTGGTCCCCAAACTGGTGTGGACACCTAAGAAGGGGCTCTGAGGGCACAGAGGCGGCTCGGAGCTAACCCACGGGGAAGAGCTGGGTCTTGGAGAATGAGGTGGGGCGGGGAGGTGAGGAGGAGAGGGAGGGGGACAATTTGGGCAGAAGGTATGGGATGAGCCCAAAGCCCCTAAGTGAGGCCCAGCAGGGGACGCATAAAGAACTCAAAGAAACTGAGTCAGACGGGAAGCCAGAGAGGGAAGAAAGAGGTGAAGCCAGGGAGGTTGGCAGGGCCTGTGATAAGTTATCCAGCAACCTTCCAAGACATTATGAGGGCGTCCTGCTTTCTCTTCCTGGCAGGGCTTTCAAACAGATCATGGCTCACTTAAGGGTCATGAAATCAGGTTAGTGGGTCCTGGCCAGAAGTTTCAAAAAGTGATCCAGAAACTCAGGTTAAGTATCAATTCTTAGAAACTTTGCCTCACTCACATAAGTGCAATTATAAAATCAACAGCAATGTAAAATAAATTTTAAGCTTATTTATTTTGAGAGACAGAGAAAGCATGAGGGGAGGGGCGGAGAGAGAGGGAGAGAGGGAGAATCTCAAGCAGGCTCTGAGCTGTCAGTGCAGAGCCCGATGCAGGGCTCATACTCACGAACCATGAGATCAGAACCCGAGCTGAAATCAAGAGTCAGATGCTTAACTGACTGAGCCCCCCAGGCGCCACCAAGATCCATGTTTTATTTATTTTTTAATTTCTTAATGTTCATTTATTTTTGAGAGAGAGAGAGAGAGACAGAGCATGAGCAGGGGAGGGGCAGGGAGAGAGGGAGACACAGAATCTGAAGCAGACTCCAGGCTCTGAGCTATCAGCACAGAGTCCGACATGGGGCTTGAACTCAATGCAAGATCATGACCTGAGCTGAAGTCGGACGCTAAATGGATGGAGCCCCCCAGGAACCCCCAAGATCCATGTTGTACCAACCAACTTGGTTATTTCCAGAGACACACACATATTAGTCTCTTGATAAACATACACAGTAGACAGAGGCACAAAATAAATCCACTGAGTGAGTGAGTGTGTGTGTGAATTTAAACCTCCTTGTGGCTCTTCCAGAGAGGACCCAGGACACCTCCCCAGGCACCCATCTCGGGGCCCCTGCAGGGAGCAGCCCCAGTGGGAAGAGAGGAGGCCGACAGCTATCTCCCAGGGAGAAGGGCCCACAGGGGGGCCAGAAGCTCCCAGAAGCAAATACATACAGGGCCCCCCAGTGAGCATGGCAAGACCCCTTGCTTCCTCAGCCCTTCGTGCACCCCCTGTGCCCCCAGGTAAGTACCTGAGCAGTTGCTAGAGAGCCATCTCTCTGGGCACCTAGGGGAAGGGGGCTGCACTCACCGGGGCGCAGGAGCCGTGCCTGCTCTCTGCTCCAGGGGCTGTGGTGGGACCAGCCCGGGCCTCCCCTGGACCATCCCCTGCACTGAGGACTTTCTCCCTCCCCCCAGTCAGGGTGTGGATCCGGGAACGTGAGATGCCCGGGCTGCCTTGGAAAGAAACGATGGCTGCCCATCCCTCCCCTGAGGGGAGAGAGAGAGGGGAATGGACACTCCATCCTGTCCGGTGAGGCAAGATGATGACGGCAAGGCCACCAGCTCAGAGACGCTGGGAGATGTTTGGTGGCATTTGGTCCTTGGTGTGAAATCCTCAAAGGAAGCAGAGAAATGCTCTGTTTTTCCCATTCTCTTTTCAGAATGACTGAAACCAGTGATTCTCAGCCGGAGATGTTTGCATCTCTGCCCTCCCTCAGGGAAGGGTGCGGGAGACATGTAGCCACCTCTGGGGACATATTTGGTTGTTGTGACAAGGAGGCGCTACTGGGAGAGCAGTGGGTAGAGGCCCGGGACACTACGTAGCCATCCTATGTTGCATGGGGCAGCCCCAACCCAACAGCCTTCCTCCGTCTCCTAGCCTCTTCCTTCTCTCTGTTATTCCGGCTCCCCCCTTGCCCCGGAGGGACCCCCCCGCTGGGTCAGTGCCCACCCCATTCCCCTCCCATTCTCACACGGAACCCTGCTCAGCCGGTGTCTTAGTCACAGTGCATCCCCAACACCCAGGATGGACAGACAGACGAGTGCGTGCATTCAATCTCGCACCATTCTTCA
Organism: Helogale parvula; assembly: GCA_004023845.1. NCBI lineage: Eukaryota > Metazoa > Chordata > Mammalia > Carnivora > Herpestidae > Helogale > Helogale parvula. Next base: position 74,196 of record PJEM01003593.1, read on the forward strand.
AACCTTTCGTCTCTTAGCACAGTGGTCCTGACCCGTCTGGCAGGTCGGTCAACGCAGTTTCCTGAGGGAGGGAGTGAGAATGGGGGAGGGCAGGGAGCACAGAGAATGGAGGCAAGACAAAGTCTCTGATCAAGCCTTGTTTATTGAGAGAACACACACATCTTATAAAGGGTAGAAGGCGGGAAGCAAGGCAGCCGACCTAGGTCGGTTGCTAAGAAACAGGGTCAAGTGATTTTTAGGAAAAGGCTAGGGTAAAGGGGAAACCGAAACTGCGATTTTAGCACAGCGCCCGAGGGGCCGATAAGAAAGCCCAGACTGGCTGTCTCCAGCTCTGAATTGGGAGTAACACTTCCCTGCCTGCAGGCGGCTGATCTTTGTTCTTCTGGCAGCTTCCCACATGGTCCCAGCTTTTTAGACAAATGTCAGATGCCTCAAAGGTGCTTACTGAGACATAATAAGCGTCGGTCCCCTCCCCCAGCCCCACCCCTCAGCCCCTAGTCCAGTGCATAGGAGTGGGCATTCAACGGCAGTTTGCTGCCTACTTGCTGCCTGGCCTGGGCCTCCAGGACACCCCCGCCAGGACAAGGGGTGAAGGATTCCTGAGCATCTGCAGAGACTGAGGGCCGGGAGCCTGGACTGGACCCCCAGGGCAGCAAGGAAGGAATTAGCTCCAATCGCATTAACGTGCTTCTCAGGAAATGCTGCTGAATTAGAGGTTACAGCCATGCCAGCTGCCTCTTTTTAATAGGACGCTAATGCTCATTTTGAGCAATTGCTCCATTTGCAATGGTTTCTTAATGTTTAGCTTCTGGGGCCCTGAGAGGAAAGTGTCTTGTGTTTCCAGTAATCAGCTCTCCACGGAGCAAGGCAGGAACACGAACCGGGGAAATGCCCTTCCTGGCCAGACCAGGGGACCCACACTCCAGGCAGCCTGAGGAGCGGGCCGGGGGCTGGCTTCCCTGGCCAGCTCACACTCGCAGGGCCTTGCAGAGGGTCCGCCCTCGTAGGCAGAGGCAGGCGGGTCTCTGTGCACAAAAGAGCCTCACGGAGGCCTCTCGAGGGCCCCCTGTACAGTTACGCGTCTGCGAAGGCAAGGCCCTGCGAAGTCTCTAAGGGCATCGGGCACCTCTCCCAGCATACCACTGATTACTCTTACCATTTTGATCTTAATAGCATTTCCCATCTTGGCTATTACAGTAATTAAGATTCACGGGGAAGAGAGGAGAAAAAGCAAAGTATAAAGAAGGAAACAGATTATATGGCCACAGCACTCGATGATCATGCCTCTCTAAAATATTTTCTATGGCTAGGTACACATAAAGATCTGAAAATGCCATTTAAAAAAAATAGGGCAGTTCATACCATCTACCCTGTATTTTTTTAACAACAGGATGGCCATACTTCTTTGTAATTGCTTATATAATTGTCTGCGTTTCCAATGAGTTTTTGGCTCAGTGTAGGCAGCATCTACTAGGGAGGAAAAAATTTCCTCTACCGCTCAAGATTCTTCTGGCTGGTCTAAAAACTGACGTGAGAACAGATGAACCAAAGAAAATAATAATGTATCAATGTACATACAGGGAATCCACATAAACATTAGAGATTCCAAAGACATGCAAAATGAGGTGTATATGTCATTCTGAACTAAGGAGAAGGGGGGGGGTCTGTGGCTGCAAAGGCAAGAAAGCCTATTCCCAGGAAGAATGGAAAAAATGAATGTTTGATAAACAAATCCCAGAAACACTAGGACGCGGGATTTCGATCAAACCAGCCTTGCTAGGCTCCTTCCTACCATACCTAGTTCATATTCTTCTATAGTATTCTATAGTGATAGTACCCTTCCTGGACCATGTCTTCTGTCCAAATTCTTTTAGGCAGTTAGGGGGAGAAAGAAAGAAACACCTATTGAGTTTTCTGTTTCTTCAAAAAAGCCTTAAAAAATCCACCTGCCAAAATGATACCTTTTGGGTGTGGCAAATTTCACTCCCCTGCACACCCGACACCAGCAGGTTCAATGGTACTCACTGAGCAAAGAGCCTAGCACATGGCAGTCACGTCATAAATGCTAGCTGGTGAAACCCAATTAAAGTACCCAATTAAGCACCCAATTAAAATGGTTAAAGCAAAAAAAATAATGTTGTAGCTAAAAAATCTTGGACGTTCAGAAATAATTCTAACTTCAAATGAGACTTGATCCAGTAACTCATCCAGGACCTAATCAACCTCAGTTTCTACGTCACTTTCTCCTGTCTCTTTCTCTCCTTGTGGTGGCCCAGAAATTCTGGGGATAACATGTCATGTCCTCACACCATACGGTCCAGGAGAAGGAAGCAAGTCACTTCCAATAACAGAAGCATATGGTTTGGAGGGAGGGGACATTCCTTTCTCCAAACCCATCCCTGTGGTCAAGGGCATGGCTGGAGCTGGGGTGGGGTCAATCCTACGCAAGCCCCATGGGGAAGAAAGGAGAATAAATGGAATACAGGGAAATCCCAGTGTTGAAAGGGAAGGGAAAAGAAAACACAAAGACCCACTGGAAGTGAGTGATGGATGGATGGATGAACACGAAGGCAGGTGGAAGAATGAATCGGCTCTTGAAGAGAGCATTATGGTTCTCACTCAGAGAAGGGTGTTTATGAGGCAGGTGGAATTTGTGAGGAAGACAGGTGCCTATCCCATTTCAGGAAGCTGTTGGCACAGAGCTGGGCCATCGTGTCCAGAGGAGGTACAGCTGTCACCCAGTCACTGAATGACTTCACAGGGCACTTCCTCCTCTTAGGCCTTGGTTTCTCCATTTGTAGAGTGAGTTAGCAGCTGGGGAGTGGCTCGGTTATCTCACTTTTGGTTTTCAAATCCTATAGTTGAATCATTTCAGACATTATCCTCAAAAGTTAGCTGGGCTTGGCGCCCCATTCCGGGGTCAGCTAGCCACTGGGAAAGAGTGAGGGTTAGCTGAGTGCAGGGACCCTGACCCTTCCTGGATCGCCAAGAGCCCTGAGCAGTGAAAAGGGAACTTGGAGACGCAGGAAGACTGTGCTTGGGCCCTCTCCTCCAGAGTTCCTGAAATCAAGGACTGTGGCTTGACTCTGGGTCAACAGGAAGCCTCCGGAGGGTTTCAGGCAAAGGACGGCCATGACCTGACCCCATTTTAAGAGTCTCCCCAGCAGCTATGTTGAGAGGAGAGGAGGTAAGTACCTTCTTACTCCACTGCCCTCCTCCCTGCCCTGCTTACCTCCACCTCTCTCCCCAGGGCACTGAGGTGGTCGAGACTTCTGATCTTATACCAGTAAGTGTAACTGTGAGGATATGAGAGGGGAGACAGTTGCCGTTCTGGCTTGACAGCTTGGGAAACAAGGGATTTTTATCTGTAAACACCTCACAGGTCCAAGTGAAGAGGAAACAGCACACCTAAAGTAAGAAAGCCAATGTCGGGGTTATTGGCCTAGGCTCTTGACAGTCACTGCCGCCAGCAAGACAGGACAGTGTTTTCTGAATGCAGCAGCCTGAGTGACTCTTAAATGGAAGTCCAGCCACATCAGTCCTTTGCCCCAAGCCCTCCCGTGGCCTCCAGTCTCACTCAGAGTCAAGCCAAAAGTCCTGCAGTGACGTACGGAAACCCTCTGTTTCTCTACCTCACCATGTTTATTGTCTTTTTCCCCTCCAGAATGTGCACCTTCTGTCCAGGTGGGGTCTTTTCTCTATCCTGTTCACTCCACTAGTCTACCTCCAGGAGAGATGTTCAAAAACGGTTGCTCTCTGTTGAACTCCCCCTCCTCCCCTACCCTACTTTTGGACTGAGAGGCGGATGACAGAACCTGAGTGTGCGCCACAGTCCCAGGCTGGTACTTCCAAGCAGGGAGCAAGAAGGTGCAAAGAGGAAACGCAGGAAGTGGCTACAAAGAAGCTTGCCCATCCGATCAACTCTGGGCCATCTCATTATTTATGGAATCCATTGATGCAATTTTGTGTAGTCTGCGGTCAAATAAACCTTTTTGTTTATTTCATTCTTTTACCACGCTACCTACACTGAGGCATTCAAGAGGGAACAGAACCAAAATTTCGCTGGCGCAAAGACTTGGGAATTCTGTTTCCTCAGAGATCTGTCTTGGGTAACTGGTTTCCTTCGACATCAGTAACTGGGGTGCTGCCTCCTGGAGCCATTGGATGTCTGGGTTTGCAAAAACACTCCCACTCATGGCTGTTTGTTTCCTTTGAGTTCTTGGCTTGAAATGAAGTAATAAGGTTGCCCATTGGGTAGAGGTACCTTGGTTGCAGGAGAAATTCAAACAGGGACCCCTCCCTGGAGGGGGACCGGCAGACCTTCTCACTTCATTATTCTGAATAAATAAGGCGATTCTACATCAGCCAACAGCCCTGCTGATTTCTCCCCTTGCAGGGTTGGTTCCACGTGACCCTCCCTTCCTCCATTCCTCAACACCCCCCAACACGTCAGCTCTGCCGAAGCTGATTGGACAGTGGTGGTCAGTTGACCCACGAACAGCCAATCCTGGGCCAGCGAGGTCCATAGACTACAGCCTAGGACCGCAAAGGGAGCTGGACCAGTCAGTTGTGCTCTCTCGGGAATTCCATCAGGGTGATGATGCTCTCAACTACGGGAGGAAGGCCAGGGAGAGGGTCCAGGAGATCGGCAGGACGATACAGAGGAGAAGAAACGCTGCGGCTGCGTAAGCCAGCAAGGGGCATGAGAATGAACGGACACTTAAGTAGCTGAACCACATTAATGAGGGGCCATCACTGTGAAGCCCAGCCTCGAAGCTGAATGGACCACAGACCCATGTTTCGCCTCCAGGCCCTGGGAATCCTCCCATCCTGGGCTCTGGGTTCAGGAACCCGCCCTGGCCCCATCCTGGATTTCTGCCTTCCCTTGGTGCCTGTGGCCATTCTTAGGATAACCACCCCTCCCCCACCCCGTTTTACCAACTTCTTGAGCGAGACAGAGTGTTGTGTCTCTCTTGCAACCAAAAGGGCTGACTCAGCACAATGTCTTCATCCACTTGACCAGGCATCAATATTAAAGAGTGAAGAGTTTGGGGAGGGAGAACTCTTGTCATTAAAGGGAATTCTGATTTCCCAGTGGATAAGCCATTAGCAATAGCTGCTCACTTGAATGGGGTTCCCCACCGACACTTAAAAGCAGCTCCCATTTACTGAGTGCCTGTCACAGAAGGTGCCTCTTCTAGACACTTTACATATTTCCACTCATTTAATCCTCCCAGCGCCCTGGGGTACGTCTGCTTTCATACAGCCGCTTTACAGACCAGGAAGCGAAACGAGTATGAGGCGTAGCTGGGATTTGAACCCACGGAGCCCTGTTCCAGGGTCTGTGTTCTGAGCTAGCCTGGCTTTCCGTCTATCAGGACAAACTGCCCTTTCTGATGGACCCTAAATCTGCCGTTGCTTCAAACCCCTTTTTTCAGTGAATGAACCATAGTATGGAAACCAACACTGAACAGAGCTCCTCTGACTGGAGGTGGGGTGCGGGGAGGCGCACCTGGAGTCACGGTCACCAGGTCCCCTCCCGTGCCCCCGGGGCAGTGATCCCCGGAGAAACACCTCTTCTCTCCTTCCCAACAGGGAGTGTGGTCTGCAAACTCTCCACTGTGATTGCTTGTGGGCAGGCGGGGCATCTGGGAGACAGCCTTCCAGGGGGACCCCCCTCCCAGCACACTCTGTTGACCTAACAGGTCACGTCACCTCTGAGATTTCAGGGAAACAGCCGTCACTCACAAGGGGACCTGACTTTCTGTCTGTCCCAGGCTACTGCTTGGTAGCTGGGGCCGGGCTGCTGAGAAGCCTCTCTAGCCAATGTGCTTCCCAGAGAGGCTGAAGCAAAAGAGAGAAAAACAATGGACGGAAGGAGCGGGCTGGTCTCTGCCCCCGGCTCCCAGCTCACCAACGGACACGAAAACAAGAGGACTTCCCGTGCCAGGCATCAGCTTGAACGCTTGCAATTACTCCACCCCAAATGTGAAGGGTTAACTCTCTTCCTCTCTCTCTCCTCTCCTCCCTCTCTCTCTCTCTCTTTCCATCTCCCACCCAGCTCCCCGATATGCCTGTGTTTTCTCAACCTCCCTTCTCGGTGTGGCTGCTCTCTATCAGGTATTTGGACTTTATCTAACACACAAGGACTACATTATCAACCAAGAATAATTGTTTGATTGTAGTGACTTAAAGTCTCCTTTCTGATAAGCAAATCCTGCTTCTTTCCATAGCCCGAGAGGTCTTAGAAACACATTTACACAGAGCGTAATTCAATTCCTAAGAGCTTTAAAGCAGGTTTCCCCGCAGACATCAAAAGCACCACTTCCTGCAGGTGGCCCACAGGCCGTATCTATTTGTCAGCGGAGATAAGAAGGGCCGAGGTCCCGGCAGAACTAATTTCGGAGCGGGCCCGGCAGACCTGTGCTGAATGCCTTCTAACAGGCTCCGCTGAAATGCAGGCGCAGTCGGCAGGGCCCGTGGTCTGGAGCGCAGTCACTGAGTGACGGTATGCTAGGGTCACTTCAAAGAAATGCTCCCCAGGCAGAAACAGGGAGCCAAGTGAGGAAGGGGCGTGGGCAAGGGGGACCAAACTAGTCACCAGGAAGGGGCAGGAACCTCTGGGTCATGTGACATGCCAGCCTCCAGGTCGGCAGAACAACTTCTGACTCACACCCAGGATGAAACTGCCCAAGGGATGAAGAATTATTTTCCACTTGGCTCTCAACTTTGGGACCAGCAGCAGGTCCTCTCCCGTGAATTCTGTCCTGTTTGTCCATAAAGGACCATAATTGCGGCGATGGAAGTCAGGCCGCGAGAACGTTTTCTAGGCCAGCACTGAGCTAAGGGTTTGTCTAGTTATCCATCCACCCCACGGACCTTTTACCGTCCAGCTGGCTGTGTGCCAGGATCTGTCTGGGGGTCCCGGGGACACACTGGGGGTGAAATATAGAAAGTCTGTATTCTCAAAGGGCTCACATTCTAGTGGGAAAAGAATTTAAAAATGCACAACTAAATACACAGTATCAAGCAATGAGAAGCGTTTAGGAGAAAAAGAAAGCAGGCTCCACGGGCAGAAAGTGAAGAAGGGTACTATTTCAGACAGGGTAGTACATTCTTCAGAACAGGGTGTCCTCCGAGGGTAACCTCAAGGAAGTGAGAGGTCAAGCCCTAGAGAGAGGACAGTCCGAGTGGAAGGGATGCCATCGGGAAAGGGGACACTGTGTGTGGGATGCGGGCGCAACGGCCGGGAACTCAGGCCGAGAACTCAGGGATGGTGCAGGACGAGCAAAGGGGACAGAGGCGGGACATGAGCTCGGAGAGGTCACAGGCCTCGTCGGAAGGACACAGGCATAGAGCTTTACTCTGGCGCCACTACAGAGTTTTGAGATGAGGAGAGTCTTGATTTTCGTTTCCCTTTAGAACGGCTCTGGCCGCCGTGGGGAAGACAGAATCGGGGAGGAAACCTGCCGGAAGCTGAGATCCCACGGAGGGAGCAAATGCACCAGGCCAGGCGACAGGTTTAGTGCTGACCGTGAGGGCGGGGAGGAGAGGCCCTGCTGGGAATAGATTGCAAAAGCGGAAACAATAAGTTTGTCGCTGAATTAGCTCTGGGAGAGAAAAATAAGTCAAAGATGATTCCAGGGGTTTGGGCTTGAGCAATTGGGAGAGGAAGACCTGAAGGCAGAGCTGGTGGGGAGGGATCAGGAATCCGGCTTGACCATGGGTGTGCCCTGCCCCCGCGCTCTCCTCCGACCTCACCAAAGCCGAGAGCACGCACTGTCCCAGCGCAGGCTGCTCAAATCAAATGAAGCTGTGCACATGGTCCACCCTCAACACTCCAGCAGGCTCGCTAATGCTGAGGGGAAAGTGTGCACCCAGGAAGCACCTCCTGATTGGTGGCCAGAGGGGCTTGTGTTCCTGGGCCCCATGGGCCGGCAACAATCAGAAAGTGCAGAGCACCCTGGGCCACTCACTGCACAGAGACTGAAACACACACCCATTCTGCCTGTGAAAGGGGCCCATTTACTTGTCCTGGAACCTCAGCCTAAGGGACAGGCTTTAGGTGGGCCACACCTTGAGAGGCTACAAAGGTGCTCTCAGGGGATGTAGGCAGAAAGACATCATCTTTACAGTCTCCCCTGGCCTTGCCAGAGCTTGCCGGTACCTCCCAGGAAAGAGTGTATAACCTTGTCCGAAAACTCTCAGTCTGTGAGTTTGAGCCCTGTGTCGGGCTCTGTGCTGACAGCTCGGAGCCTGGAGCCTGCTTCAGAATCTGCATCTCCCTCTCTCTCTGCCCGCCCCTGCTCACACTCTTTCTCTGTCTCTTAAAAATAAATAAAACATTAAAAAAATTTTTTTAAATCATATGATCTCTCAATAGAGGCAGAAAAAGCATCTGACACAATTCAACACCATTTGTGATAAAAACACTCAAGGTAAGAGGGAATGTACCTCAATAAAAAAAAGGCCGTATATGACAAGCCCACAACTAAAGTCACACTCAATGGATGATGAAAAGCTGAAACCTCTTCCTCTAAGATCAAGAACAGAAGGCGGTGCCCACCCTCGCCACTTTTACTCAGCATAGTATTGGAAGCACTAGCCATAGCAACTAGGCAAGAAAAATAAATAAAAGGCATCCGAATGGGGGTGTGGTAGGGAGGAAAACTGTCACTACATCCAGATGATGCACATGCTGCTACATATGCAATTTTATATATAAAATCCTAAAGACTCTACCAAAAAAAGTTAGAAGTAATAAATGAATTTAGTGAAACTGAGGGTACAAAATGAATATACAGGAATCTGTTGCATTCCTATAAACTAAAATCAGGCTATGGAAAAGAGAAATTAAGAAAACAATCCTATTTATAATTGCATCAAAAAGTATAAAATACCTAGGAATATATTTAGCCAAGGAGATGAAAGATCTGTAGGCTGAAAACTATAAGCCGCTGATGAAAGAAATTGACAAAGACACAAATAAGTGGAAAAATATTCTCTGTTCATAGACAGTAAGAATTAACACTGTTTAAATGTCCATCCTGCCCAAAGCAATCTATAGATTCAGTGCAATCCCTATCAAAAATCCAGTGGAATTTTTCAGAGAAATAGAACCAGTAATCCTAAAATTTGTCTGGAACCACAAAAGACCTCCAATAGCCAAAGCAATCTTGAGAAAGAAGAACCAAGCACTAGGTAATACACGCCCTGGCTTCAAGTTATACTACAAAGCTGTAGTAATCAAAACAGTATGGCACAGGCATGAAAATAGACACAAAGATCAATGGAACAGAATGGAGAGCCCAGAAATAAACGCACGCATTGACGGTCAATTAGTTTGCAACAAAGGAGCCAAGAATACACAATGGGGAAAGGGTGGTCTTGTCAATAAATGGTGTTAGAAAAGCTGGATAGTCACAGGTAAAAGGATGAAGCAATATCGCTCTTAGGTTATACACAGAAATTAATTCCAAATGCAGCCTGGGTGGCTCGGTCGGTTAAGCATGTGACTTTAGATTTTGGCTCATGTCATGATCTCATGGTTGGTGAGCTGAAGCCCCACACTGGGCTCCATGCTGTGGAGCCTGGTTGGAGTTCTCTCTCTCTCCCTCTCTCTGCCCCACCCAAGCTTGCTCTCTCTCTCTCTCAAAGTAAATCAATAACTTAAAAAAAAATGAACTCAAAATGGATTAAAGACTTCAATGTAAGACCTGACGCCATAAAACTCCTAGAAGAAAATATAGGCACTAAGCCCACTGACATCAGCCTTCATTTGTTACGTGTGACTCCAAAAGCAAAGGTAACAAAAGCAGAAATAAGCGAGATCATGTCAAGTTCACAAGCTTCTGCACAGTACAGGAGCCCTCAAGCAGACAAAAACAAGACCCCCTGAACGGGAGAAACCATGTGAAAATCACACATCCAATAAGAGGTGAATAGCGAAAGAAGAGAAAGAAGTCAGACAACTCAACAGCACAAAACCCTGCCAACAACCTGACTGAAAAACGGGCAGAGCGTCTCTATGGGCATTTTTCCAAAGACACGGCTGTCAGGCACATGAAAAAACGTTCACCATCGCTCACCAACAGGGAAACGCAAGTGAAAAGCTCCATCTCACACCTGTCACGATGACTAGTCTCAAGAAGGCGAGAAAGAACAGGGTTGGCGACGGCGTGGAGAAGAGGGAGCCCTTGTGCACTGCTGGTGGGAACGTACGTGGGTGCAGCCACTGTGGGAAACAGGATGGAGGCTCCCAAAAGATCAAAGAGCAAATCTACCGTATGATCCAGCCATTCCCCTTCTGGGTATTTATCCCAAGAAAATAAAAACACAAATTCAAAAAGATGTCTGTTCCCCCTACGTTCTCTGCAGCGTTACCCATAATAACCGAGATACAGGAACATCCTAAGTGCCCACTGCTGGGCGGATGGGAAAGAAGACGCGGTACATATGTGCAATGGAATATTATTCGGCCATTTAGAATAGCACAGATGCACGGATCCTGAAGGTTGTCAGGTGGACTGGTGACACAGGGGACAAAGAGTTATACGGAGAATAGAGTGACAAGCAAGAACAGAGTTGATTCACTCTCCAAGGGAGGGGAGGGACCAGACATCTAGAGATGTGGGGAGGGGGTCGACTCTGGGCGGGGTAGAGTAGGAAGCAGCAGGTTCTCCAGGGGCTCTGCGTAGGGCGCGTCCGGGCCGCAGGTGTGGTCAGGCTAGAGAAGAAGACATTTTGCAGCTGGGGTCCGCTTCCTGAGAATGTGACGCACTGTGACCCTGGAAAAACAGAGCGAGGGTCAAGCACAGACACCTGCGAGTTTTGCCTGTGAGCGTGGCCGAGCGGAGGGTGTGGAATAGATTCCTTTCAAGGCTCTTACACTACGTGAAACGTGTCAGATGGCGAAGGACCACTATGGTGTGATTTCACTTACAGGTTGAATCTGAAGAAACAAGAAGGAGCAGACAAAAGAAAACTCATAGATACAGAGAACAGACTGGTGGGTATCAGAAGGGTAGGGGGCCGGGAAGTGGGCACAAAGGGCAAAGGGGGTCAAGGTATGGGGACAGATGGTAACTGGATTAGCGTGATCACCACTAGTGTATACAAATATTAAATTATTCCAATGTACACCCGGAACTAATATAATGCTATATATCAAGTTTACCTCAATTGAAAAAAGAAAAGGCTTTGGATTAAAATGAAACCACACGTAGAGGGTGGGTGTAGGGCCAGGGGCGAAGAAGGCTGAAGACGGAAGCCTGGAGCATGTGTCGGGAAGAAGAGAGGGACCCGGCAAAGGAGGCTGGGGGAGAGAGGCCAGGGAGGCTGGGCTCGGTGGCCGAGGGGAGCGAGTATCACCGAGGAGGAGGCCTGGTCGGCGAGGTCAAAAGCCACTGGTAATGGAGCAACAGGACCGGGAGACTCGGCCTTGGAATGGACAAGAGGGACGGGCATGCCTGGAGGTGGCAGCTGACCTTGGTAAGGTCACAATCTGTAATCCCAATATGCACGCTGCCGGCTAGGCATTACCGGCTCCATTTTACAGATAAGGAAGCTGAGGCCGGGAGGCGTCCACTGACGCACCGGGGGCCACATGACCGGTGAGTGGTGGCGTCAGGATGGGGAGGCGGATGCATCCGGCACCCTCCCCTCCCCAGCAGAGGTGCCTCGTGGGGGCCATCCAGGCTCCTCACCCCCATAGCCGCTTAGAGGGGGGTCTTGAATTTACGTCCAAGTGGACAGTGTCAGCATGAGGTGCTCTTAGAAAGTAGCCTGATCCAGTTTGAAACATAAGCCTGGCAGTTTGTTTTCACTGCTTTTATTCTTTAAAAAAAAAAGGAATCCATTTCTTTCTCTTTATCATTCTTATTTATTATAGTTTATTGTCAAGTTGCTTTCCATATAATCTTTACTATTTTCAGAAAGAGAGAGGGTGCAAAAGCGGGGGAGAGGGGCAGAGGGAGAGAGAATTCCAACACGCTCCACATTCGGCGCAGAGCCCAACACAGGGCTCAATCTCACAACCGAGAGATCGTGACCTGAGCCGAAATCAAGAGTCAGAGGCTTAACCGACTGAGCCACCCAGGCGCTCCAATCTATCTTATTTTTTTATGAGTTTTCAAGTAAGATGTAGACGTTAGTACCCTTCACCTGTAAACCCTTTGGCGTGTATAACATTAACTAGAACTTAATATTTGCTTAAGCGTTTCCTTTCTTGATACAAAGTTTGCAAACAGAAATCAACAAACCTCAAGCTTGCGTATGAGGAGTTTGAACAAATACATACACGCCCGGGGAAACTGAAACTTCTACCGAGATACAGAAAGTCGTCCCCACCCCAGAAGGTTCCCTCCACCCTCCCCCACCCTCACCCCAGGCGGCCGCTGACCTGATGTTTTTCACTGCAGATGATTTTGCCTATTCTAGAATTTCACGCGAACGGAATTCTCCACCCGGCTTCTTTGGCTCAGTACAATGTTTTTGCAATTCGCTAATGCAATAGTGTGTTATTAGTAGTTCATTTCTGGTTTGTGCTAGGAGCATCCCATCATGTGAATACATCACAGGCTGTTTATCCGCTCTGCTCACAGCAATAATTATTTTGATAAAAGACATTATTCTCTACCGAATTTCTAGCTGGGACGCTTCTGCTTTTCTGTTAAGAATCCTCTTGTCATTTAAGTCGGCACACTGGGTCTGAGTCATGGCCGTGAGGAGCCCTGTCTTTGCAACCGGAAAGCTGCGGATTCCGACTTCAGTTCCAGAAGTTACTCACTGGGTGAGCCTGTGCCGGTCACGTCGTCAGACTGTGCCTTCCTCTTCCGTCTGAGCACTGGGAGCAAAACCATCTCAAGCACGTGAGATGCTTAGCAGGGTTAGAGCCGCACCTTCACTCCTTTGCTCATCCATGTAACCTGCCAGGCTCTGACTTCGCTAAGCACCGGGGAAGCCGCAGGCCACCTTTATGGGGCTTTCAGGCTGGTGGCCTAGACCCACACCGAACAGCTAGCTGCACCATCCGTTACTTAGTTCCCACTGTGATCGGTGCTGCAAGGAGAGTCGGGGCAGCTGCTCAGACCTGTAACAGGGATGCTCATGAGCAGAAAGGAGCCAGTTAAGTAAGCAAACGGAAAACTTCTAGACAGAATGAGCTCCAAAGCTCCCTGGAGGGATGGAGCGGTGCATACACAGGAGAAAGCCATGCAGGAGAGGGGCACGGTGTCTCAGAGAAGTGGAGGAGAAGGCAGAGGAGCAGAGGAGGAGAGGAGAGGCTGGCCAGACTGGGTCTCATAGACGGTATGTGAGCCTCGAGCCAAGGGTGGCTAGCGTGGGCTGGACTGTATGCTCCACACAGGACTGTCGGCGGGCTGTGCTCACTGCCATGCTCAGAACCGTGCCTGCGTCAGTCTGTGGAAGGGGGGAGGGAAGGAGGGCTGACTTTAAGCAGAGGTTTGAGGTTTGCACCTGGCTCGGCCACCGGCTGCAGAGACTGGGTGGGAGGGAGCTTTCAAGGTGTGGGAGTCAGCTTGAGCCGCTGTAGCAAAACAGCGCCGGCTGGGTAGTGTGCCCACAGAAGTTCATTTTCTCGCAGTTCTATAGATGGGAAGTCAGAGGCCAAGGTGCCAGCGGGGGGGCATGCTCTCTCCCTGGTGGGCGCATGGCCAACTTTTCACTGGGTCCTTACGTGGGTTTCACCGTCCCTGCACAGAGAGATCTCGCTGGTATCTCTTCCAACAAGGATGTCAGTCCTATTGTATTAGGGCCCACTCTTGGGACCTCATTTAACTTTATCTCGTAAAGTCCCCATCAACCAAAGCCATCAACACTGGGGGATAGAGCTTCGATATAGAATTGGGGAGCGGGGTCACAGTTCAGTCCACAAGATGGTGGACGCAGGGAAAACAGTGAGAAGTTAGGGAAGAAATGCCGAGGGCCCGGATTAGGCATTGGCAGTGAAGACAAAGGGGCATGGAGCAGAGAAGTCCTCCGGAATAGTGGCGGGCTTCAGGGGGAGGGAGGAGGAAAAGTGTCCAGGATAACACCCAGGTTTCCGCAGTGAGTGTCAGTGAATTGAACGGTGACCCCTGAAAAAACCTGTCTGTGTCGTAACCTATTAGGAATAGGTCAGTGGGACCTATTTTAGAGAAAGGGGTCTTTGCAGGTATAATTAAGTTGAGGACCTGCAGGTGAGAGAACCTGGATTACCCAGTGGGTCCTAAGTCCAAAAATCCAGTCCATCTGTCTCCTTATAGGAGACAAAAGAATGAAGACAAGGGCCAGAGAAGGCATTGTGAATGGACAGAGGGAGATTGGAGTCACACGACCACAAGGAGCCACCAAAAGCTGAAAGAGGCCAGAATGGAGTCTCCCCAGAGCCTTGGGCGGGGAGCACATCCCTGCTGACCCCTGGCCGGACTTCCGGTCTCCAGAACAGTGGAAGAAGGAATTTCTGTTAAGTCACCAGCCTTGCGGTAACCAGCTGGGCAGTCCCAGGTGACTGATCCGAAGAGTAACAGGGTGATGGTGCCGTCTGGGTTGGAGGGATTGCTGGGAGGACCAGGTCTCGTAGGATGGGAGAAGAGGGTGACTCACATCTGGAAATGTAGCCTTTGCGGTCACTTTACCCGTTCACAGTAAATACTCAACAACTGATTGCTATTATCATTACTATTTACTTTCAGACTGCTCTGATGTTAGAAGTGATTGCGCCTCCTAAACATATCTATCTGATTTTCCCCTGGAATCTCAGGGCAGTAAACAGATTGCTCCAGGACGCAGCAAAGGTCAGCTCCTCCCCTGCAACGCTCCTGTTTGGACACCAGGATTTCCTGGTACTAAGTTCTGTGCGCACCTCCTCGCCTGATCCCGACTCTGCACCCACCCAGAGAGTCTACATGGCAAGCAGGCAGGGGGAGCCAAGGAAACAGCCAGCCCACCTTGCCCTCCTCCCCCCTCCCCCTCTGCCGAGCCCCAGCCTCCTGGACTCCATCGGCGGAAGAAGTCCGCCATCTTGTGGACACCCATGGTCCTAACAGCCTGGTCCTAAATCGGGAGGGGAATGAGAGGCGAGGGCTGCAAAGTCACTGCACTTTTCCCACCTCCAACCTCATTCGTGGAATGAGGCTCCAAAAACCGAGGGTCTGGGGGGTAACTCTTGTCTTTAAAACAGCTGAGAGGCAAGCAAAGCAGGCCCTGTATCCAAGGATGCCAGGAACCCACAGGAGAGAAATGAAAATAAGCGGCCTTTCGTGGGAGAGTCCAGGACCAGGAACAACACACAGTCCCACAGATCAGTCACTATGTCACATGATAAAGGCAATAAAAGCCAAGTGTAAGGAGAAGTGGGAGAAAGGACCCTGGTCCCACCTGAGGACAAGGGAAGTCCACCTGGGGCCAGATAAGCCCTCCGAGGCGCTGACCCACCAGGGAACCTGTACGCAGCCAGCGCCACGCGGGGGCGTGGGGGGTCCCCAATGCAGGCAGGTGTCGAGCGGTGTCACCGAGTCCCCTCGGAGCTCCCGCCTCCTACAGCCAGGCCGCAGCCACGCAGGCCCAAATGCGTAACCGAGCCATCTCGCGGAGAATGGACTCTCGTGGGCTGTTTCCTGTTGGTTTCAAGTGCTCAGTGTCGCTCCTGTGGGCTTTTTTCTCCGCACGGCCACTGCCCACCCTCCCGGCCCCAGCCAGCACCACGCTTGGGCTGGTCTGTGGCAAGCACCTGCTGGCCGGTCCCTGTGGCCCCTCTGGGCTCTCAGCCTCGCCCCACACACGCCTCCCCCCTCGCCATCGTGCTTGGGACAGAACCGAGCTCCCTGACCTGCATCTTTCTCCACTCACATCATACCTTCCTCACCGGCACCCACCCTTCATCTCTCAGGGTGCACCCCAAAGTTCCCGCTCCAGGAAGTTTCTAGAAGCCTTTGGAGAAAGTCCGATTCCCCTGTTTCACACACCCCGACTGCCGGCCTCCCTGCCCGCCGCTCCCTGCTTCTGTGACTGCTGCCCAGTCTGCCAAGGCCACGGGCAAGGCCACGTGTCACGTTCACAGTCACCTCCTCGGTTACCAGCGTGGCGCCTGACACATGGGAGGGCCTGAATAAATACTTAGAGAACGTGTGCAATCAGTGCACCGCTGCGGAGCCGAGTGGTGGGTCACAGATAAGAGGAGGCTACGCCGATCTGTCCCCGTTCTCCCTCTGCTGCAGTGAGGGGACATCCGGGTTTGAGGGACAGGACTTCAGGCAGGTGGCCGTCAATGTCAATTGGTAGGAGTGAGCTCTAAGGCTTTCGTAACGTGGTCTCGGTTTTGCTAGTAGTAGAAATGACAAAGTTCTGGGGCGATGGTGGGGTGGGGGGGGTCCCAAGCCAAGGGCCAAGAGCAAGCTCCGGAAGACATCTTTGGTGCAGAAAGGTGATTTTATTAAAGCACAGGGACAGGACCCATGGACAGGAAGAGCTGCCCTGAGGCCCTGAGGAGGGACTGGTGACACACCCTCAGGTTGGGAGGGGACCGGAGACAGCGTAAGTCTCTAAGGCATCTTGGAAGCAAGGTTTCCAGGACCTTGAGGGGCCAGCTGTTGCTAGGGAAACACCATCTATTACCGTTTAATACAACCTCAGTCACAAGACCCTTCAGATGTGTATCCGGGGCCATAAGCTTGGAGTAGGATTGCCAGCATGTGTCTTGGGGGAGTTGAGATAAAGGAAGTTTCAAAGGAATTTTTATTTGTTAAAGTCGACTTACAGGTTTGGGGGGGAGGGGAGGGGAGGGATCATGTGAAGCCAAGATTGCCTTCTGCCCCCAGCAAAGTGCCATCATGGAGACCGCCGAGCTCCTAGACGGAGGTCACTCTGCAGGTTTCAAGGGCTTGTCAATGGGCTGTAGGCAGTGAGGAAATTTAAGTTTTCGTTTGCCTTCGTGGCAAGCACCTGAGCCCCTTTGTTCCTGGGCAGCCAGGGTGTCCGAGGACTGTGACACAGATCCCACTGGGGAGGGGGTGCGGCTGGCCTGTACTGTGCCCTCAGCGTGCCCCACGCTCCGTCGTCAGGCACCCAGTCCTTTACGGAGGACTTTGCAAATGGAGATCCATCCTGGCAGCGGTGAGGCACATGGCTGCTTTCAGAGAGCTCAGGAGTGGTCGTTAGAGCCGGGGGAAGAATCCCTCCATCGCCCTCCGCTGACCCCACCGCCCCACCCCTACCCCTACCAATAGCGACGCTTTCCTCACAGAGAATCGGCACAGAGACCCCGGGTGTCGGGTGGAGAAAGGCTGACGGAGGTCGAGGTCTGTATCTAGCCCAGGGCGAGATTCTTAGTCCCTGCCATCTCCGTCCCCAAACATATCACCCAGTGGGCATCACCAACACCCGCGTTTGGGACGCCCTGCAGAGAGAGGGCCCGCTCACGGCCGACGAGTGACTGACGGCACCTGGCAGGACAGGTAAAGGGGCGTCTGTGAGGTGAGCGAGGCTGTGAGAGAGAGCGGCGCCCCATCTGTACAGTCTCAGGAATGCTCGGCACTCAGCAGAGGACCAGATGGCCGGGGTCGTGGGTCAGCGGTCCTGCACGCTGCGGGCGAGGCGGGGGTGAGGCCACGCCCTCCGGAGCTCTAGAATCACAGCACGGAGAGGAACTGAGCTTGCAGGTGCCTCTCAGTCCACACCAGCCTCCGCGAGGACGGCCTGACGAGGAATCAGGAGTGCCTGTGGCCGGTGGGGGAAGCCCCGCTCTGGCCCGTGCCGCTGTGAGCCGGGCCTGGCCCCCTGGGTGGACATGACTGCGGGTCTTCACGGCCACCAGACCCCTCTGCTGACGCTCTTCTCTTGGATATGCCCAAGCACTCATCAGCGGTCCGTCTATCCCGTGGCCCCGGGAGGCCGGCTCCGTCGGTCTGTGTCTCTGCTCCGTCCATAACTACAGACGACTGAACTCCTAATCTCACTTGCAGGTTCAAGCGCCCGTTTCCGAGTCTTCCAGGGACAGATGACTGTGTGCCGCCCGGGCACCAGCGGATTCCGGCCGAGAAGCCAGTCCCCTCACCCGGCACCGGTGGCTCCCGCTACTTTCCTGATGCTGTCACTGCTCTGGCAGCTGGGGGACAGCCCGGCACAACGGAGGCCAATGCAGCTGCCCCTTCTGTGGCGGCCAGAGGACAGGCCCCTGCCTCCACCCATGTGGTGTCCTCTCCGCAGCCTGGCAGCGTTGCAAGAGAAAGGAAGGCAGAGCATCTCCCCAGGCAGAGCTCTCTGGGATCCTGGATCCACTCACACTTACATTTCTCAGGGCACCTGGGTGGCTACGTCAGTTGAGCGTCCGACTCTTGACTTTGGCTCAGGTCATGATCTCATGGTTCCTGAGACCGAGCCATGAGCTGGGCTCTGAGGTGACAGCGCAGAACTTGCTTGGGGTTCTCTCTCTCTCTCCATCACTCTCTGCACTCCCCCACTCATGCTCTTTCTCTCTCAAGAGAAATAAATAAAGTTTAAGAAAAAAACTTATTTCTCATGACTTTTCAGGCTCAGCCTTCTCTTCCCTGTCTTTGCAAAACACGGGACTTCAAGCATCAGCTTAACTACTGAATCGTGGTTTTACAAGTCACCACTCTGTGTCACGGGGGACGAAAGCCCACCTCACACAGGCTTCTGTGGCAAGAGGGGACTCGGCTAACAAACCTGAAGGGTGGAGAGGCAGCTCCTGGCGGTCGATGTGGCTGGTTTTAGGGCCTCAAGTGATGTCATCACGTACCCGCCTTCTTCATCCCTGACCTCGGGCTCCTCTGCGTGATTCCGCCCTCGGGAAGGTGTCTGCTGGCAGCTTCAGCACACATGCCATCAGTCCAACACGGCCGGCAAAAATAAAAGTCTGGGTTACCAGAATTGGCACATATTTGGGACACACGTATACTAAAAAACGATCCCTCGTTGATCTGAAATTCTAATGTAACTAAGCATCCTGTATTTCATCTGGTGACCCCAGTCCAGCACAGGTCCAGGACCGAAGCTGGCCACCTGGGATCACGCACCATCCCAGACCCGGTCGCTGCGGTCAGGGGGAGGGGTTATGCCATGTGGCAGGCCGGGGTCGCCTCCCTAGCTCTGGAAAGGGGGCTGCACGGCCGGCCCTCCGAGTGTGCATGCCCCAGTGGTGGGACGTGGGTCCCGCCCCGCATAACTGGGGTGCTAACCCTAGAAGGAGGGGAACGAGCTGTGCACAGGTGAAAACGACAGATGTCCGCACAGTGACCCTGAAGTACCCAGAAACAGTGAAAATCGTAAGATGCCCCAGTGTTTCCCACACTAGTCTTTTCTTGCCACACACGCCTGTTTGGTCAGCAGGTAGCACAACCAGTCCCCGTATGTGTTTGCCGGGGCTTCCGAAACAGCGTAGCCCAGACCGTGGAGCTTCAACAACAGACATCCATTTTCTGCCGATAATTCTGGACGCCGAAGTCCAAGGTCAAGGTGCGAACAGGGCTGGCTTCTTCCGAGGCCTCCCTCTTGGGCTCCTAGATGGCTGTCTTCTCGCTGTGTCCTCACGGGGTCTTCCCTGTGTGTGTGTTTCTGTGTCCTTGTCTCCTCTTCTTAGAAGCACACCAGTCATGGGGGTGCCTGGGTGGCTCAGTCAGTTGAGCGTCCGTCTCCTGATTTTGGCTGAGGTCACGATCTCACAATTCTCGAGATCTTGAGATGAAGAGCCCATGTGGGGCTCTGTGCTGGCAGCACAGAGCCTGCTTGGGATTCTCTCTTTCCTTCTCTCTCCGCCCCTCCCCTGCTCTTTCTCTAAATAAACAAACAAAAAAAAGGACACCAGTCCTATTGGATTAGGGCCCTCCCTAGTGACCTCATTTTAACTTAATTACCTCTTTTCAGACCCTGTCTCCTGTGAAAGGTAAACTAAAATGGAGTCGCTGATGGCGAGCAGTTTCCCAAGGAGCCAGGAGACCATCAGGAAGGTGGTCCTTGGGCACATCCTCACTGGCAGGACTTCTGAACCGGGCCACACCACACATGTCCCAGGGACCCTGCAAGGACACCTAGAGCTGCTACAGGAACGGACGCCTGCTCGGCGGCAGCCTTGGTGACCAACTAAGTCCAGGCACCACTGGTTTTCGGCCGCTAACACCGATCAAAGTCCTTTGTGAGTGACACACACAAGCATTCCCCGGTGTCTGCAGAAACCCGACTCGTGCTCCCTCGTGGGGCACGATCTGGGTCGCTGCCCAAATCTGTGCCCTTTCCCCCAAACTGCAATGCTGAGACCCCCAAAGAAATCTTTCCCTTTATTTCCGTTCTGCCTCCTTTCTAGTCAACACGACTTCAAACACGGCCACGTTCTGAAGTAGTGGGTGTTGGGACTCTGACGTATGAACGGACAGGGGGTGCAGTTCAGCCTAAAACACTACCCTCTAGTTTTCCGGTTTCCTTTTTGTTTTTTTAGGAAAAAATGTTAATGTTTATTTTTGACAGAGAGAGAAAGAGAGAGGATGAGCTGGGAAGAGGCAGAGAGAGAGGGAGACACAGAACCTGAAGCACCTCCAGGCTCCGTGCTGTCAGCAGAGAGCTCGATGCAGGGCCTGGACTCACAAACCGAGACATCATGACCTACGCTGAAGTCGGGAGCTTAACCGACGGAGCCACCCAGGAGCCCCTTTTTTTCAGATAAGCAATAGGACAGTGAGGGTGGTGAGGACCTGGTCCCAGGTCCCAGGGCTGATTAGGGGCTGGAACTCACGAAGGAGCCAAGCCCTCTGCTTGGCTATCCCAAAAGTGCAGCCTTTGTTTCCATGCGTGCCCCTCCGCGCCCAGCCCCCAGCCACAGACTCCCTACACCAAGAACACCCTGCAAATCTACCCTCTGGGTCCCAGCACTAGACAAGGGGCCAGGCACCCACCAGTAATGACACTGAGGAAAAGAAACTCCTAAAGCACTTTAGGATTTAGAGCTACAAGAAGAGGACAGATTGGAAGTGATGAAGTGATTAGGACGCCTTAGAACAGCAAAAATGATGAGGCCAATGGAAGTGTAAATGAGCCTGGGGAGGACTAATCAGAGGGTAAATTACAAACAACAACAACAACAAAGACTGTAAAGCAAGCGAGGGGAGAACAGGGGATATTTCAGTGTCTTTAGTTCATAAGAAATTCATGAGCCACGCGCGTGAAAATTTTGTTGGTTTTGGTGGTGGGAAAGAATTGTAAATATGTATAATATGTAAATACCTCTTATAATACAAGTCCATGAAGATAAATGAGGCTGTCTTCAGAAAAGCTGCGAGCTGTGTAAGATGCGTCACTAAGAAATTACCATACTGCTTACGGGGCACTCAAAGTTCCTAGAGCTTTGGAAAGAAATGCATAAATACTAATCAGAAAATGAGCACAGACGCTGCGCCTCTTTCTCCCTCTGCCCCCCACTCCCCGTTCTCTTTCAGCGCAGTTGGACCCACAGGGTTCAGAAAAGACCTCCTTCCACCACCCAGGAGCTGCGCTGACTCCCAGCTACCTCCGTTTTGACCTCAACCATTCTAACTGATGAAGTTCTTTACTGCTCATCCCTTTTCTCTGGCAAATAACCCTGCGGGCAATGAGTCCCCAGACGGGGATCGAACCACCCTCTCAAGCCATAAGGACCTTCCAGAGCCAGCAAGCCCCAGCATGACCCATCCCAAGGCAGCGATCCACCTGGCCTGCACTGCCACCTGCTGGCACACACCGACCTTCTGTAAACACATTTTCCTTCTGTAAATCCAGAAGTTTGTCTGGACTTCAGCGTTTGAGATGCTGATCCGCTCTTTTTCCGATGTTGGCTTCACTGAAACAAATCCTTTCTTGTTTGCCCACCACTGGTCGCCCTGCCTTTGGATTTTGTCAGTGGCAAGTGACGGAATTCGGTCTGTGTGGGGCTCCCAGAGCCAGGTGCGATCTTGGACAAGTCATCTAGTCCTTCTGAGGCCGGCTTGCCCCTTCTGTGAAATGGGAACATAGCACCTTCCTTGGCCACATCTTGGGGAGACTCTAAAAGGGGGGAGAAGTAAGGCTCGAGTAGTGCCATTTCCTTACCCGGCGAGCGGTCGCCAGTGGCCACTCGACACCTGGGGGTCTTTGGGGAAAGAAACTGGCACTGGACAAGTTGGGTGTCCAGGGAAGTAAGGGCTCCACCCACCGCTGCCTTGCTGCAAGCCCCGCCCTATTCCTCCCCCCACTGCCCCACCCCATCCCCTCTGCTGCCCCGCCCCTAGGCCTGACGCCACGCCCCCGCCCCGCCACGCCCCTAAACCCAGCCATGCCGCCCCGCCCCGCCCCGCCCCAAGGCCCGGAGCCGATGGCGCCTGCGGCGGAGCCCTGGGCCCCCGGCCTGTGGAGGGCCTGCAACGGGCTCATGGCTGCCTTCTTCGCGCTGGCGGCCTTGGTGCAGGTCAGCGCCCCGACTCTTGGCGGCGGGCGGGTTCCTGGCACGCGGTGTGGACTGCCGGGGTCGCAGGGTCGGGGCTCACGCCCCGGAGCCCCCGCCCCTGTCCCAGTGGAAACCCAGGCTTGGTCCCGTGACTGCCCGCGCGCGTCCCGGAGCGGGGACCCAGCGCGGCTCAGGGCCCGGGAGAACCCTCCGGGGCGCGGGCACCCGTCAGAACCGCTTTGGGACCCCCGATAAGTGTGCTCCTGGCTCTGGGTTTGGCTCACCGCAGGCAGAGCTCCTGCGCATGTCCTTACCGTGCGGCCCCGCCCCCCGCCAGGCTCGGTCCCACTCCGGTCTGTGTCCCCGCTACCTGGCGCCGCGCCTGGCACCTAGCGGGACCGAGACGCGGGGAGGGGCGGGCAGGGGCCTGGAGAGGGGCACGACACGTGTCTGCTAATGCTGGACGTCCTGTCTTCCAGGTGAACGATCCGGACGCTGGACTGTGGGTGGTGAGTATGAGCTGCCGCCTGTGCCCCGAAGACCCGAGGGGCTGTGCGCGAACACGGGCTCACTGCCCACTGCCCCCTCCCGGCTCCGTGGGCAGAAACACTCAGAAATAATTTCTTTGTAAGCTCTTTTCCCTAAAGGATCGGAGTTCGGGGAAGGGATCAGAGTAGTAATATGTGTGGAGGAGAGAATAAAGAATTTTCCAGAGACATGAGGGCCTTTCGGCACGATTCCCTTTGAATAAAAATGGGCCAACCGAGGACGCTTTTCTGAAGACACGGGGTAGACCTCCCAAGGTCAACTGAACCATTCCCCATGAGTTTCTACCCAGACACTCCAACAAGCATTTGACCAGAAAATGGCAAGCTTGGGGTCTGTGGTTCTTCTGACTCGGTGAGTTATATTTATAGAGTAATCCAGGCCTATAACATCTCCAGAATACATCTAACCGATGCTCCGAGGAGGGAGAGATCATCCACACATTTTCTGAAATATCTGGATTTGGCCCAGTTTCATTCAAAACGGAGACACAAGACTGTGCCGTATCACCCGCCGAGAGGCCGAGAGGACTTTTGGCTTCGGAGGAATATTAGCGGTGCACAGATTATCAACAAAGTATTTGTAACGTGAAATCCTAGCCAGTTTTGTTAGTGCAGAACTCCTGATGCTGCTTACTGTCCAGACACACATGCTCTTGCCTCCTCCTCAGCGCTCCGGGCATTATTTCCCGACATTATTTCCCTGCAGACAAGTCTCCAGCGC
This sequence comes from Helogale parvula, assembly GCA_004023845.1. NCBI lineage: Eukaryota > Metazoa > Chordata > Mammalia > Carnivora > Herpestidae > Helogale > Helogale parvula. The sequence goes on from PJEM01003593.1 coordinate 97,870, forward strand.
CCAGCTAATGGTGAATTTCCAGAAGACTGCTAGATCTTTCCACGTGTATGTCACACCGGGCTTCCACAAACACGCTGAAGTCCTGCCCAGCGTCTTCCCCTCCAAAGCTCCCCTCCTCCTGACTCACCCATTTCTATCAACAGCCGAATCATCATCGGGGTGGTCCTTGCTCCAAACCACATCTCTCGGTCCCTTGCCACCACCTCTGAGAGGCTCTCAGAAAACAAAACCAAAGACAAAGCAATCCAGCAGTGCCCAGTGTAGGTCTGATTGCTTATCTGTACGGTCTCTGTACACTTCCCCTCTCACTTCATGCTTAGATGATGTAACACTCATAGACAGCATGTCCCCACAGACAAGCCCTCCTGGCCAGGTTAGCCCTCTATCGCCTCCCACATGGGCTCCTGTAACGGCTTCCCGTTCTTGGAGCTGCCTCTATCTCTTCCGCTTCCCACACGTCGCTTCCTGCTTCAGAAACTTCCCTTGTTTCCCCAAGAACCCTGAATTACAACTCCCCGGGTTGGCACTCAATGCCCGCCGCGGGATGGCTCCAGCCCAGCCTCCCAGCCTGGTCTTGGAAGCCCGATCCATAATGCTCACTGCGCCTGCCCCTAGATGCCCGTATGTCATACTCAAGCTTCAAAGTCCATCTCCAATGCTTTGTCACTCAAAGAAATCTCTCTGCCTCTTTCCCCTAGGTTCTAAGCATCCTTCCTTTGAACCTTTAACACTGACACATTCTGCTTTACCTTCGAGTTGGTTCTGCACATGCCAGCTCCCCAGGAGAACGGGGAACTTTCCCATGACTCCCATGATGTCCCGTGCTCTCGCCTACAGAACTGGAATATTGAGCTGGACGGCCCACGGGGCTAGGCAGCTAGCTGTGGCCACTCCCGCCCTACTTTTCAGAGCACTTTCTTTTGTACAAGGGGGGAAAGGCCATATAGCGTGGGTGATGCTTGAGGCACTGGGAGGTTAGCATGTCTTGAGACCCAAACTCTGCTCTCTCAGAGCTGAATGAGCCTTTCCTGAAGTGGCCTAGTCTAGGAGGACGGCAGGTGAAACAAGGACCTGGCCTGGGAAGCGCCATCCCAGCAGACAGTACCCTGTGCCCACCTGTTACTGCCAGGACATGCAAATCGTGCAGCCTGAGGGCCACCGAGGTCATCCTTCTGTGCTTCCTCTGAACATTTCTGAAACCGGGAATACTTCTTAACCCACATCATCTCCTCTCTCTTCGCTGACAGGTGGTGTACATGATCCCTGCTGTGCTGACCTTGCTTGTTGGACTTAACCCCCAAGTCACGGGTAGGAGCCCTGGACCCTGCAGGGAGATGCGGCAAGTCAGACGTCGTACCATGAGGACAGACTCCCGGGAGAAACGGGGGGCTTCCCAGGCCTTCTCAGTTCCAGTGAAAAGAGGGGCTAATTCTCATCTAGACCACCCGCACCATCTGCAGGCAAATGTCACAAGGACCCGCCCCACCAGGACAGTCTTTTACCAACTTGGAACCCAAGTTGCGTATGCTGATGGCAAGAGGGGTTCTGCGGGTTAGCCCATGAGAGAGAAGGGTGTCGGGCACCACACCGACTTCTACAGCCACCAGGCTGATGGGAAATTGGCAACAATGTGCTACGCCTGTATCTCCGTAGTCAGGGCCAATCAGTCTGTTACAGGTTTACTCCTTACCAATTCTTTTTAAATTTTTTTAAATGTTTTATTTATTTTTGAGAGAGAGAGAGACAGTGTGAGCAGGGGAGGGTCAGAGAGAGAGGGAGACACAGGATTTGAAGACAGGCTTCAGGCTCTGAGCTGTCAGCACAGAGCCTGATGCGGGACTCAAACCCATGATCCGTGAGATCATGACCTGAGCCGAAGTAGGATGCTCACCTGACTGAGCCCCCCAGGCGCCCCCCTTACCAACTCTTCTACACTCCAACGCCACTCCTGGAATCGCTTTCTTATTGGAACTCATCCAGCACCTGTGTATGTGGCCAGCTACTTCATGTAGGGAAACGGTTTATAACATCCATCAAGGTTCTAGGTGTTTCATCAATGCACATCGGTCCCCTAACCTCCCTCTGTCCTGTCGTCATACCGACAGCATTTCTTTCATGCTTTTTTATGTTTTCGCCCCACTAGGCTGTAAGCCCCTTAACGGTGGGACCATGTCTAGCCTATCTTTGCCTCAGCCTCGCTGAGATGTCCAGGAGTATGGTTTCATGCTTAATGCTTGTTGAGTGAATGGGCTACAAAATAGAGGCTTTATCATATATTTTGTAAAACTGCTCCTTAGAATGGAAAAAATACATGTGTGTACATATATGTGTGTGTGTATATTTATACAACTGTATATGAACACATATATTTTTTCATTTCACATAAATCTCCCAGGTGGGCATACCTGTAAAACAATTCCCTTAAAATAGCTGGTCTATATTGCCCACAATCTACCGACTTCAATGCTGGGCAAAACGCTGCTGTGTCTTTTACAGCCCTAAAAACTCAACAGACCTTTAGTTGGACAGTTTTGTACCATAAAACCGTGTCTTATAACAAAAAAATACGTATATTCCTCTGTGTCTACTAACATTTTCTTATAAATAGGGACTGTCGGTCCTGGTACTATTCCTCACTGTCGTGAAAACCGCTCCTTCCCCACGGGGGCTTCAGAGTTCTCAGGGCCTTAGCATAAAGGCCGGCGGTCTCCGGCCGGATGGGGAAAACGCGTGGCCCCTAGATGCACGGCTCCTTGCACAGGCCAGGAACTCTTGTCCACTATCTGTAAGGTGTGTGAGTTCGGGCTCCGTTAGCTGCAGGCAAGGTTAAAACTCAGCTCAAGCAGGCTATGAGCTCAAACGGAGACATCCTGGGGTACTCGCTGAAAAACTCCGGGGTGGTGCCGGCTGCTGGCGCTGGCTCAGAACTTGAACTTCTCAGCACCTCTTGGTTCCACCACGTGCTGCACCGACTTCGGTCCTGGGCCCTTTGTGGCGGCCCGGCAGGTCAGAGTTCACGTCTTCCTGCCTGCTCAGTCCAACAGAAGTTAGAACATGCTCCGCTCTCTCCACCGACGTCTCAGAACTGAGTTGTTGGCCCTGACTTGTCAGCTGTTCATCCAGAGCCAAACCACCATTGCTAAAGGGATGAAATGCACTGACTAATCAAGCTAAGGTCCAGGTGCATGTGACACACGGGCAGGGGGTGTGGGAAGGGTGGATCCCCAAAGAAAATAAGATAGTCCTCATAAAAAGGGGACACATTGGAGAACCACAATAAATGCCCACTTAGGTTTATTATTACTGCTTTAACCTCTGTGACATTCCTCAAAACAAAACTTAAAGAAACCCCAGATTTTTTTTTAAGTAGACTCCATGCCCAACATAGGGCTTGAACTCAGGACCCTGAGATCAAGAGCCACATGCTCCACCCACTGAGCCTGCCAGGCAAAGCAGAGCAGGTGCGAAGGGATCATTTCTCTCCGGGACGTGATTCCGTGACTGACTGTATCACAATCTCTATTTCTAGGCAACATGGTCTGGAAGAGTGTCTCTGCAGGGCACATGTTCCTGTGTGTCGCGTGGGCTGCCGGCCTGGCGCGCCACCTCTGGCTTCATTCACAACAGAACGTCCTGCATGAGGAAGAAGGCAGGTGAGCAGCGACTTTTGCTCTTTGGAAGGGGTGGGGCAGAGCTGGGAAATCTGTCCCTCCGCACCCCCAGATCTGCGGCACGATGACAGCGCCCTCAGCCACAGCAGCAGGAACAGGGAGGGTAGCGCCTCCCTGAGAGGAGCCTGGAGGAGCTGAGGGAAGGATGGAGCCCAGAGTCACACCCAGCACCACGTCCCACGTCCCCCACTCACTGCCGAGGCAGTCGGCACACAGGTCAGGCAGCTGACCTTGACTCCCTTACAATGAACGAGCCAAGGAAGCCATACGGTTAATAGTCCGGTCTGACAAAGCAAAAACCCCATCAGAATTCTGACTCAGTTCTGGTTCCGGCCAAAATCTTACCTACAAGTGTGGTCGGCCACCTCAGAGGTCAGTATTTAAGTCAGCCTCTGTCAGCCTTGCCCTGCTAGGTCTCCGCTCATCTCCCGTCGTCAAGACCATCTGATCCGATCTTATCACCTCTTCCTTTGTTCCCTTTGCCATCCTTGACTCCCTGGCCTAGCCTGGCATAGCCCCCTTCCCTTCCTGTCCATCCCACTGTTATCACCTGCTAACACCAAGAGTTAGAGACCTAGAAGCTAGTCATCCCTGATGGGTGCTTCTTTGTCATAGGCCCTAATCCATGGAAACCCGGAGAGTCAAACAGGTGGCTGAATCACCTCTACCAACTTCAGGCCCATGAGCTACTTCCGGTAACATCCAGAGTCCAGGCCCATGAGCTACTTTTAGTAACTTCCGGAGTTCAGGCCCATAAGCTACTTCCAGTTACATCCGGAGTTCAGGTCCATGAGCTACTTCCGGTAACTTCCTGAGTTCAGGCCCATGAGCTACTTCTGGTTACTTTGGAGGTCAGGCCCATGAGCTACTTCCGGTTACTTCGGAGGTCAGGCCCATGAGCTACTTCTGGCTTCCAGTGGTACCATGGCCAACTACGACCATCTTCTACTTTATGTAAGAGATGTGTACTTTTAACACATGTTTTCTAGAAGCATTTACCACCCCCAAATCATTAGTTGCCTCACACTACAAATCATTCCTCTCCACGGCGATGTGACCCAGTCTCCTGCAGCACGTGCTCAGTTACTTACTGATCTGCGTTCATCCGGGCTGACGCTGACCCCTCTAACAGTATAACAGTGACGCCTGTATGATAGATCGAGGATCGTTTCCTGGGTGGCACTCTATTCCTCCCAGTGACCTGAAGTAAGTGATTTACATGTGGTGGTTTGTTTTGCTGTGATTGTTCAGTTAGAAGCTGAGGAGCAGTGATGGAGCTCACGCCTGCCTCATAAGGTGAAACTCGTGTTCATATAAGGCTTTATACTAAGGCTTTTACTAAGAAGTACTTGATGACTCACGGCCAGACCTGGAAACATTCTGTAGATGCTACACACCTCGGAGGAAGGTCATCCAGTAGCAGAAGCTAGTGGTCATGGAAAGGGACGGTACGCAGATCACTGGCAGCTACTTCAAAAATCTGAACTGTGTGCTGTTTTACAGGGAGCTGTGTGGTCTGGTGATTATCACAGCATGGATGAGCCTATGCCACAGTTCATCAAAGTAAGTTTTCAGCTCGTTAGCTGAAATCAGATGTCTCGGGGGCGGCTGAGCGTCTCAGTTGGTGGAGCGTCCAACTCTTGATTCTGGCTCAGGAGATGATCTCAAGGTTCGTGGATCAAGTCCCGCGTCAGGCTCTGTGCAGACAGTATGCAGCCTGCTTAGAATTCTCGCTCTCCCTCTCTTTTCCCCACCCCCACTCAGGCACCATCTCTCTCTCTCTCAAAATAAATTAACTTTCATAAACAGCCAGTCCAGCTCGATTACAGATCTAATGTGAGAAACAAAACAGTTAAGACTTCTAGAGAAGATAAGCCCGAATCTCCAAGACTTTGGGGAGGAAAAGTTTTCTTAAATAGGATCTAGAAATCATTAGGAAAAGATCAAGTTTAACACTGCCTAATTAATCGGATGTCTCAAAAGACATCATTATAGGAGTGGGAAACGCTATTTGCAACATATATAAACAAAGATGAGCATTAAAAATGAAGAACTCCTGAGATGCCTGGGTGGCTCGGTCGGTTGAGCATCCGACTTCGGTTCAGGGCATGATCTCATGGGTTGGTGGGTTCGAGCCCCACATGGGGCTCTGTGCTGACAGCTAGGCGCCTGGAGCCTGCTGTGTCTCTTTCTCCCTCCCCACCTCACACGCGCTCACTCACTCTCGCTCTCTTTCTCGCTCTCTTTCTCTCATAAATAAGCATTTTTTAAAAAGGTAAAAAAGGAAAAAAAGAATGAAGAACTCCTACAAAGCAATAAGCTATCGTCCAATAAAAAGTAAGAAAAAAGTCCTATAAAAATGTGTTCACCAAATTCAACCTTTATACAGGTTTCCAGAGCAGCCCGTAAATGTTACTGGCTTTTCACGGACAGTCATTCCTGTGTCTTTGTAGGAACCCGGCTGGTGGAAGAGCCCAGCTGGCCGCGGCCGTGGCGATTGCTCTCTTCCCCGTCATCTCCTGGGCCTACATCTATATCAACAAGGAGATGCGTTCCTCCTGGCCAACCCACTGCAAGACAGTACTTTAAGCGAAGCCAAAAATCCCATTCTTAAAATGAGCATTGTCAAGTTTTTATAAACACAGTTGTAAGAAGCCAATTTCCTAGGAACTTCCAGTAATCTGAGCTAATATTAGAGGTGATTTTTAAAAAAGACGCTAAGAGCTTTCTCAGGGTGCCTACAGTACAGCCCAGGGCTGCACGGGACTGCTAAGAGAGGGGTCTGACATTGGACCGGGTCCCCGTGTAGTCAAGGCCGCAGAACAAACCTTAAGAAATACAAATTCTGACTCAGCTTACCCCGGTCTATATGACTTGGGCAAATGCATAAACCTCCTGGTGGAGATTTCTTCATCCATAATCTAGGATTAAAACCAGGTCTCCCGCTCACGTATGCAGCTGCAGGGATTAAAGTGGATAACACGAGAGCCTCCATAAACACCGAGTGCTTAGAAGGCCTCCCGGCGATTAAAACAGGACGGCAGGCTTTGGATGGAATGACAGAAACGGGGGTCCCAGAGAGGGCTGTGGCCCTGAACTGAACTCACTGTCCCCGACCGGTGCAGGGCGGTGAGCTCGATGATGCCCGATGAACGACCACATCTTGGAAAGAGAGGAGAGTTGGGTAGAATAAGGAATTTGGGACCAAAAGGAAACAGGGAACAGTAACTCCACTGTAAATGAAAAACACGACCAACATCAACACACATTTTTTTTTAAAGAATGTCAAAGGTACCCCTGGGGAGAAGACCATCTCGGAGCTGCACTCTCCAACATGGTGACTTACATCACCATAACCGTGGTGCATGTGCGCACGTGACGCGGTGACATGACCGCAGTGCGCGCACCCGTGACACGGTGACAAGTCATACCAACATAACGTGCCGACGTGACTGTGCCGTGGAGCCCTGAGCGCCTGAAATGTGGCTTCGCTGAGGAAGTGAAATTCTACATTTTTCACTCTAATTTTATAACCTGTCGATTCAATTATCAGAAAGCTTAGGAGTGTGTCTGCAACGCTTGTTTCAAGTGCATGTGGAACAAGGTGCAGAGGCGAACCTGCTTCTTTAACTGTATGTTTGACATCTAAATATCGACCCAGTATTAATGAAAATGTGGCGTCCTGATGGATGGGTTGTTAGTGTAAAATACACACTGGATTTTAAAGACTTACAAAAAGAATATAAAATATTTTCATGCTGATTACATGTTGAAATAGTTTAGCTGTATTTGTGTTAATATAAAATATATTATTAAAATTTGTTATGTTTCTATTTACTTTTTGAAGTAAATTAAATCACTGCTTTTAAATGACTTAGGTGGCTCCGCTGTACTTCTGTTGGGTGGCAGTTTTTTAGGGTTAGTGTCAAACTCTGAAGTCAAGATACCATTTCACAAGATCTAGGAAATATTTCACTCCAAAAAATATTAGGAGCTCCTGGGTGGCTCAGTCAGTTAAGCGTCCAGCTCCAGCTCAGGTCGTGATCTCAGAGTTCGTGGGTTCAAGCCCCACGTTGGGTTCTGTGCTGACGGCTAGCTCAAAGCCCAGGACCTGCTTCGTATACTGTCTCCCTCTCTCTCTGCCCCTCCCCTACTCACGCTGTCTCTCTGTCTCTCAAAAATGAATAAAAAGCATAAAAAATTTTTTTTAAGTATTAGTACCAGTCATGTATCAGGAGGGAAGAAATAAGTCTGGCCATTTGTCGACTTTCCGGTCCTTCAATACGGTATTAAGGATTCTATAAATATTCGTCAAAGGAGGTACGTGTTTTGTGCTGGGTTTACACACGGTCACTGGACAGGCAGGATTCTCTATGAAGATTCAGATGAGGGAAAAGGGAAAAAGAAACCTTGGCAGTTGTAAGCAATGAACGTAAAATGTATTTGAAGCGTCAATAAAACACACGTAAAGGATTTCAGTGTTCCAGTGCACGCTTAGCTCAACGGAGACTTCTGGTTTTTATAGCTCTTTTGATGAAACCACAAGTCACACACAAGGGCCGCAGGGTTCCAGATTGAAGGGAAAAACAAAGTGACGTTCAAAATACACGTTTATTGTATCTGCGGCCCCCGTGTCACTATGAATTCTGCAAATACACATGGTTCGTTTTAGATCTCTGAGCACAGGAAACTGTTGGCAGGAGCGCTGCCTTCGCAGAGGGGTTTTATTGCTGAGACTGTTGTAAACTGTTTCTCCGCTGAATTTACGCCAGCTTAACCTTTCTGTTATCAGAGCGTCCGCCTTCCCGCCCGTCTTCTCTCTGCCCTCTGGACCCTTCCCCATCAGCCCCTCCTCCTGCCAGGACTGAGAGGCACCTGCAACCACACTTCCCCAGCTCGGAAACCAGAAGGCGCCTCCCTGTCTGACCAGCTCACTTCTAACTCTGAGCTCATCATTCAAGGCTCCACAACACAGCCCTCGCCGGCCCTCAGCCTGCGCTATTTCTTGTCACAACCCAGGCACCTTTCGGTGAGTCTTGACAGCACTATTTGCCACTCAACTCAACGTGCCCTCTAGCCTCCACTGATGCCCTGCTGCCTAACACCCCGTCAAGGCCCTCTTCCTCCTTCAAGTCCTCCCTAACGCCACTGAACAAGAGTGAACTCCCCTCCACCTTCCCGAGCCTTTCTTCCCACATGTGTGTCTACGGATGGTGAAGGTGGTGAATGCAGAGAGCGCATCAGCCACCCCTCTGGTGGGCCGAGTAACAGCCCCAAAGATGGCCGGTCCTACCTCCCAGAACCTGGGACCGCTACCTTGTATCGCAAAATAGACTTTGCGCACATGATTTAGTTAAGGATGGGGAGACGGGGTGCTGATTCTGATTAGCCAGGCGGCAGCTCCATGGACTCACAGCCGTCCGATAAGAGGGAGGGAGGCCGGGGGAGGCCTGACGGGGCCATGCTGGCGGCTCTGAAGATGGAAGTTCTAGAAGCTGGGATACAGACGGGGCCGCAGAGGCCCCTGGGGTGGCGTGGCCCTGACCACACCCTGAACTCGGCCCACGGAAGATGGTTTCAGACTCCTGAGCTCCAGAATGGCCACATGCAGGCAGCGGCCACAGAGCACGGTACACCTCTTCGTCCCCGGAGCCCGGCACGGGCGTGTCCCCTCCTGATGTGCCTGCAGGCCCCGACTCAGACTTCCTCCACACGTCAACGGTCCGTCTGCCATCGAGTCAGTGTTTCCACAGAGAAGCCTTAGCGCGTAGGACAACCGGGTTAGCGTGCCCCATCTGTCCCCACAGGGAGCAGAGAACAAGTCCCTTCAACCCCGCAGTCTCCCGCGGCCCTCGCTGCCGCCCCGGGACCACAGCAGCAGGTGCGCGGCCGCGCAGGCCCTTGGTCCTGCCTTGCTCAGAATCCCAAGGGGCCCGGTGACTTCGCCGGAGCCCTTCTCACGGCGCCGCGAGGGAGGCCCACGCGCTCACCCGCCGAACTACTGACTTGTGGTTTGCAGGTCAGGAGCACAAGCCGGCAACCGCACGAACGCGCTGGGTTTCTGAGCAAAAAACGTCCGAAGCCCGTGCCCACAGGACACACCGAGAAGAGTTTACCTGAGCTTACTTTATTGTTTTGTTACGAATCTCGAGTTACAAAGTTAATATGGGAACACATCCTCCACATCCTCCTAGGTAAAGCAAACAAACCAAAGGCCTGCTTTCAGAATAGGCCTGAAGTCTGCCCTGAGGCCTCACCCCTCCGTCTCTGCCCCGGCTTATTCAGGCCGCCCTCATTCATTCTGTGTCCAGCTCTCAGTTCTGGATCTATTACCCGAAAGTGAGATTTCAGAGCATCTCGTGGGCTGCTGCGCACGGAGGCCACAAATACACTGTGCGATGCGAACAGACTACTAAACGGGGGACTGAAGGTTCTGGGGGGAGAGGCACCAAAACGCAGGGCGAAGCCAGTCTCTTTGTATAAAGGTAAGACGAGAGAAACGAGACTAAACCGGGAAAGGGTTCCCCGCCTTGTAATTCATAGTTCTGTCTGGAACCCTGCCCCTCCCTTTCAGCAGCATCTTGTCAGGGTAGACGTAAACGGTGCCGAAAGCCTGGCTGTCCGGCGCCGTCTCTATCACCCCCGCTAGGCTGATGTGGTGCACACCAAAGGGGTCCTCAGAGTAGCCGCCGTCGTGAGTGTGGCCGGCGAAGAAACACACCACACACTCGTGGGACCAGATCACGGCCAGGGCATCTCTGTAATTCCAGGCCAGGCACACACTGTCGGAGGCCTCTGGGTAAATGGGGAGATGGCCTGTCAGTTAAAGAGAAGAAGAGTTATGAGCCAATCAGGAAATATCTCTCTCATCAAAATAAACGACTAAAAGCTAGTTCTCAGGGGAAAGCAAAAGCGTACTGTTGCGGGCAGACTAAGCGCAGAGAGGATCCACACACACGAAGCACTGGCGGACCCACACCGCGTCTCTGCGGTGTGTGGACGGGGCCGGAACCGCCCAGCCCCTACGGCCCACGAACACCGAGAGACACTGAGGCAGACGCTGTGCTGGGATCCAGTCTCACCGGCTCCTTAGACACGAGCGCCGGAGACGCAGAGAGAGAGGCTCCGAGATGTAAGGGCGGTTTCGGGAGGAGTCAGTGGGTTCTCTGTCATTTACACATGAGATCCAGGCAGCCGGAGCCATGTAACAGAGGCGGGAAGCGAGGGGAAACAGGGCCTATCTGTCCGGGTCCCACAGCAGTGCCTGGAGGGAGGGCCCCAAGAAGCCCGAGCTCCTCCGGCCGAGACCCACGTGGGGCCACGGCACCTTCCCTCTGCGGCACAGGCACAGCAGTGCCCTCAGCTTCACTTCTCCCCTGTACGTCATTTTCCTTTTTGTCCCTGCAAATTGTTATTTTCACTCTGACATTTAGTCTGGATTTTTATTCTGGTTTGCATCTGTTAGCTTGTAATGCAGTGTTAACAGCCCGCTAAAGAAAGAAAAAAAGAGGCGTTCCAAGAATTTAGGCGTCTGCATGTGCACGACACGCACCGGCTCCGGAGGCCGAGCTAAGGGCTCAGGGCCCAGACAGGCCGCACGCCTCACGGGACGTCCCTGCGGCCCTGGGCTGCCGGAACCTCCGCGTCCTCTTCGGCCTCCTCCCAGCTCCACGGATGTTTCCAGAGCTCGCCCTCCGCACCCCTCCCGGGGAGCACCCGGATGCCGGGTCCCTGGGCTCCGCTCCTCTACCTGCACCTGGCACTGCGGTGACGCAGGAGTCCGCTCCGAGGGCCACGGGCACTCTTCCAGGCCCTGCCCAGACTCCCCGCTGTGAAGCCCAGGCTCACCCACCTCCCCTGCCTCAGCATCCCCAGTGAGGTCTACCGGCCTCGGAAACTTCACATTTCCAAACCCCAGTCGCTGAATTCTCCACCCAAAACCCCCTCCCACTGCGGGCTTCCCGCGGGATCACAGCCCGCAGCCCAAGTGCATGGCCAAATGGCCTCAGTACCCGAAATCCAAGCGGAAGGGCACAGTAAAACCAAGGGAAATTGCCATCAGCCATCCTAACTCTGCACAGAGAACCTGGCACGCTCAGTTGCAAAAGGCTTGCTCCTTGGTTTCTCACAGTAAGGGGGAAACGAAGAGACAGCTGATGGAGACTGGTGCCCTGAAGTAAAGGACGCGGGGAAAGGCGGGATGGGGCGGGAAAGGACGGGGGCGGACTCTAGATCCTGCCAAGTTCATGCGCTGCTAAAAGGGCCACGTTACTTCCTGTTTCCTGGTCTTTGAAACAGGCAGGTTGGACAGTACGACCTCTAGGTCCCTCTCCACTCCAGTGTCCTCTGAAGTGACAGGCCTGGCCTGGCGGCGGGAAGCTGGACAGACACAAGTCAAGAATGAGACCAGCTACTGAAGAGTCAGGGAGTGTCACACCACGCAATGCTCCCGGGGCACCTGGGGAGCCTTCCGAGCCTGGAGAACACTTGACCTAACGGCAGCCCCAACACCCCTACTCCATCTACGTGTCTTCCCACCTCAGTGCAAGGTCACTGAGTAAAACTACATTTAGAGACGCGTGCTGTCACATCATCGACTGTCAGAGCCGCCTGTCGTTCTCAGGCGGGGCTTGGGTCCGTGAGTCCATGTGATACAGCACTCAGAACACCAGTTTGTGGGTTCCGCATTCACACAGGGGCTCGCGGCTCACGCCAGCACCCAGGGGCTCGAGGCTCACGCCAGCAGCCAGGGGCTCGAGGCTCACGCCGGCACCCATCTGCAGATGGCATTGCATCCTGGGGACCCCGAGCACGGGCTCCTCAGCCGTTACACCGCATCAATTCTACAGCAAGGATCGAACCCCAGACCCCAGGCCAAGGACACGAGCCATGCCGCAAACCCAGGGCCAGTTCTCCAGGTGCGTGCGCACGCCTGCTGCGGCGTGTACGCAGCACCTCCAGGTTCCTAGAACCTGCAGGGGGAGTGTGTCTGGAAAAGACGATTCTGAACAAAGTCACCTAACCCTCATCTCACAACCACGTGGCAGCCACAACCCCGGCAGTGACGTCCTCACCGCCAGGTGCCTCTCACGCCGACGCCCATTCCCGGCTTTACTCTCAACTCGACAGCAGACACTCTGTCTGCTGCCTCGGCACCTGGCTGGCCGAGGTCTGGGGCGGGGCCTGCGCGGAGTTTCGCACTCACACGTCACAGGTGACCGTGAACAAAGGTCTGGCCCGCACGGGCCCATAGATACGCAGGTTTTTGCTGCACTGTGAACATCTCTTCTGCATGATTTCCTTACCAGTATTTCCTCTTTTATGTTCTGGGCTCCCAGCCCAGAGGAGGCCGTGTGTCATTTAAGCCTCTCAGGAGCCGCAAGTTCTACGCGGGTTTTCGACGGTGCAGGGGACAGCGCCCTGTACCCCACGGCATTCACGAGTCAACTGTATGCATAGGCGGATCCCACGCGCTGAAATTCTACTTTGAGACCCAACCAGCCAACTCCCAGGCACCAACACGTTTCTGCTATTTCACAGTTCTTTCCTGGCTGGGCTGCAAACGCCACTCTTATACTCACGTTCTCAAAAAAAAAAAAACGAAGCATCCCGATAGGAACATTACCAGCACGCTGCCCACCCAACGCTCCCGTCCTCCACAACGCGGGTGTGACCAAGTGATTAAAATACTTACTCACAATCACCACCTTTTCCTGGTTGGTGTCAGAGAAGGTGAGAACTTCGTTCAACCAGTTCAGCTGCTCTTGGCTGAAGCCCCCATTGAACTGGACATACTGGGGCTCGGCCAGTCCTGAAATGAATGAGACCGTTAGGCCCACCACATGCCAGGTCTTCCCTCCTTTGGGCATTGAACTCGGCTGAGCTGGGGACACTTGTGCCTTCAGGAATATTCGGGAAACCACAAGGACCCAGGGCGACGCAGGGGTGACTCGTGCTGTGCGCCTGCCCTGCCCACCTCACGGGCCTTCTCCTGCGTCCGGATGCCCCAGGCTCCCCCCACGGGGCACCGTGCCCTCTGTCCCCACCTCGCCCCCACCCGCACTCCCCAAGGACGACTCTTCCAGCCGTCCATGTTTGCACTTCCTCGTGCCTCTCTCCGGACAGGCCATCTCCCCGACCACCGAAGCTCAAACGGTATGAAATCCTTTTCTTTTAATGCTCTACGTGATTTTCCTGGCAGGATTCATCACCGTGGAAAGGATTTCATTTGTTTCATTTATCACTGGTCCCGCCCACCTATGCCTCTCTTCCTCCACTCAATCCGTTGAGAGAGGGGATGCCGTCAGCACTGCTTGTGGCTCTGACTAGCGAGCCCTCGGGAAAGGGCCAGGACAGACATCCAGACACCCGTGGAGCGCATCTTCCACCGACATCAACCAGGCCACGCGCCACGAGGCTTGTGAGAATCCTGGCCCTGAGCAGCGGCGACGGGGTACTTGTACCTTAGTCGTCCATCTTCCTGCTGGATAAAAGGGAGCTGAAGAACTTAAAGACAACGTATTAGATTCTCAGCTCAAAGGAATAATTCACCTTCAGGACTGTTCAGTTCCGCGTTTGGGTTGTGAGCCTTCAGTATCTCCAGACACTGCTGGTACTTTGCCGAGGACTCATCCACGCCTAAGACGCTCAGGTCGTAAGCATCCAGCAAGATGAACCGGAACCGGGGGAACGGCACAAAATGATACGCATAGTAGTTCTCGGAAGGCACGGTCTCCGGATGGCGCACAATCCGGTCTTCCAGAAACTTTGTGTTCAGTTTGGAACGCGTCAGGTAGTCTCTGCTGAAGTTGTAGAACTCGTGGTTCCCCCACGCGTGATGCACGGGCGCGCTCAGCGTCTGGAACGCGTCCATGACAAGCCCCAGCGCCTCCTCGGAGGCGCTGTGCTGCGCGTTGTAGCCGTCGATGACGTCGCCCAGCTGCAGCACGCAGCGGGGCGGGCTGCCGGCCGCGTTCCAGTGCTCGATGGCGCCCCGCAGGTGGACCAGGCTGTGCCGGTAGTGCCGCCGCCGGCTCCCCTGGAAGTTGTAGCCGTCCTCCAAGTCCGCGTACTGGACGTCCGCGATGACTCCGAAGGAGAAGAGAGGCTCTGGGGTCTCGCTCGGCGGCCCGGGACTGGGCTTAGCATCATCCATAGCCTCCACGCGCACTTCTAAAAAATACACAAATAAAATAAAGTAAAAAAAAAAAAGATAACCACGTTATAAACAGCTCACTCTTCTAACGCGCTGACGAGAATGGGAAGGCGGAGGTTAAGAGTTGAGCCGCCAGGCGGCACGGTAGACAGAAGCGCCTGGGCCGTGAAGTCGAATGGTCTTGGGCCCAGAACGCCACTCTCTCATCACAAACACACGACCGCCTCTATTCCTCCCAAGAGTAACAATCTACCGAAGGGCATTCTACTTCCAGGAAAGCCAAACTCACATCTGACGGAACCTGTCAGTCCACACCCAGACCAGCTCAGTACATTCTTCCACCAACACCAAACAATTCTATCAAAACGTCAGGATTCTCTTTTCCAGAAGGTTGCATATTACACTCATGCACCGCACTTGATACGTTAGAGGCTGGATCCTTTCCCTTCTTTGGTGGCTACATCCCCCAAAATAACTTTCTAGTGTTTTACATCTGGAATGACAGGGAGAGGAAATAAAGATATGAGAGGAATCATTTTAAACAAACAAAATCCAGCACAGAAACCGTCATATTGATGTGACTGTCTCCACTTCTGAGAAACCTTCCTGGCTCTTCAATAGTTGGGTTCTAATTTGAACCAGCTCTTTTTAGCCTGAATATTAAGTAGCCCGTCCCCACAACCAAAACGGAAACTACGTAATCTTTTCTTCTCACAGGTGATCTGTGCCTTGTCTTGCTAACCAGGAATGAGGGATTTAGACCTGAAAAGCTATTATTTTATTAGATTGTTTATAATCTAAATTAACAATCATTTCTAATGCCTTAAAAGAACCAAGAATACTAAAGGTTAAAATAAAAATCAGGGGCACCTGGGCGGCTCAGCAGGTTAACTGTCTGACTTCGGCTCAGGTCATGATCTCATGGCTTGTGGGTTCGAGCCCTGCATCGGGCTCTGTGCTGACAGCTCAGAGCCTGGAGCTGCTGCAGATTCTGTGTCTCCCTCTCTCTCTGCCCCTCCCCCACTTGTGCTCTGTCTCTCTCTGCCTCTCAAAAATAAATTAAATGTAAAAAAATAAATAAATAAAGTTAAAAGTTTTAATGTGATCATTTGTAAGGTGGATCTCTTAGCGGGAGCTTTTAGTCCCAATCAATTTGATCTTTTCCGGGAGACACCAATTATTTTCGCCTGCCTACCCAGCATTCAGTTCTGTTCGTGTGGTTAACAGCACCCCCGTCTCTTTAGACACCCGCACAAATCCTCACTCTCAGTGCGCGTGGGGTGGCCTTCCCCTGCTCGCTGCAGCAGCGTCCCTCTGGTTGGTCAGGGCAGGCCGGTGACCCGGCCGAGGTGGCCAGCACCAGCTCCGGGACTGCTGCTGGAGGTGTCTGCCCGGCTACCGCAGCCACGGCTCGAAGCTGACGCGGAGACTGGCGTTGCTGGGGGAGGCCGCCTGAGCGGAGACCGAACCCAGACGGGAGCAGATCGGAGCGATGGAAAGAAGTCAAGTCCTGGAAGCGTTAGTGGAGCACCTGGACCCCCCCAGTCTCCGCTGATCATGTCATTCTATCGGCCATCAAATTCTCCTCTCAGTAAAAGCAAACGGAACGGGCTCCAAGGTCCCGTCAGATACACCTTCCACTGGAATTCAGTTTAGAGAAACTCAAGGGCAAACTAAAATTTGTCAACCTTTTAATGAAAATTAAGCAACATGCAGAGAAGCATCAAGGGCCACACACTTGGAAACAGTAACACGTTCTGTGGTAGAAATGAGACGTGTAACGTCCCAGACGAACAGTTTTTAAAAAGAAGGCTGGCGGGGGCGCCTGGCTGGCTCAGTCGGTTAACCGTCTGACTCTTGATCTCTGGGCCACAAGTTTGAGCCCCGCGTTAGGCTCTGCGCTGGGCGTGAAGCCTGCTTAAAAAAATAAACAAAAGAAAATAAGGCTAAAGATAAGGAACATACCATTTTATGAAATAAGGTATTCTGAAAGACAGAAATGAACATGGTGCTGCAATCTGTTAAGAGAAAGGCATGAAGCAGGGGAGGGACAAGGCCACGTGCCAGGAAGGACCGTCAGAGTCAGACGTGAGTCAGGAGGGTCAAAAAGGAAAACGCCAAGCAGACGGGGACTGACGCACCAAACTAATCCAATGTCTTCCACCGTCTGCTCCTACGGGATGCCAGGAGCTCAGACAGATTGCTCCTGGTGGACAGAGTCATAACAAACTTAAGACCCCTCCGTGGGGAGCAGATTACTGAACATGCCAACGGCACCTAAGTGTTTCAAAGTACCCACCATCCTCCAACATACACACACAGCAGCGGGGGAGGAAAGGGTAACTGTTGAAGCCAGTAATGGGTGTGTGTGAGGTTTACTCTACTTTTCCGCATGTTTCTAAATGTCTGTAAGGTTTTTTACATGTATTTGTGGAGAAGAGCAAGTCCAGACGAATTAGAAGACCTAAGGAAATAACGCGTGCTCTTGAGAAGAAAGAAAAATCCCAGGTTTTAAGTGAACTTTGCTCTGAAAGTTTGGACTGCACACCATTATATGTGACGTCACCAAAGTTTTAGTCACCCGGCAGCAGGCAGGCTGCTGAAGGCTCTGGAATTGAAGACCTGGAAGTGAACTACAGTTCCAGTTTTTCCCGGAGCGAAATAACCCTCATCGGCACTTGTGAGATTCAAGTAACTTACACTGCACAGCGAACTACCTTGTAAATCACAAGGTGCTGCATGCATGCTATTTTTTAATTATCTATCTGAAAATAGATCTGCCTGGTAAACCTCAAAATAACCAAAATTAATGCAGCTTTTTGTAGAACAATACGGTACAAAACTCTACCAGATTTTCAAAAACTTTATTAGTCAATCCCTACAAAAGCTCCTTCAAATAGTCATGGTGCACGATACACAGGCAGCATTTTATGAAAACCTCCTTAGGCTTGAATGATCTTTAAGAATAGGAAGAAACAGGGGCGTCTGGGTGGCTCAGTCAGTTAAGCGTCCGCCTTCGGCTCAGGTCATGATCTCACAGTTCATGGGTGCGAGCCCCATATCAGACTCTGTGCTGACAGCTCAGAGCCTGGAGCCTGCTTCAGATTCTGTGTCTCCCTGTCCCTCTGTCCCTCCCCTGCTTGTGCTCTTTCTCTCTTTCTCAAAGATAAATAAACATGAAAAAAATTTTTTTTGAAAAGAACAGGAAGAAACATCTCAAGGATGCTCATTTGTTGGAAACTTGCTACAAGATAATACGGATAAAACTTCTGCAGTAAGGGGCGCCTGGGTGGCTCAAACAGTTGAGTGTCCGACTTTGGCTCAGGTCATGATCTCGTGGTCCATGAGTTCAAGCCCTACATCTGGCTCTGTGCTGACAGCTCAGAGCCTGGAGCCTGCTTCAGACTTGTCTCCCTTGCTCTCTGCCTTTCCCCCACTCATGCTCTGTCTCTCTCTCTCTCTCTCTCTGTCTCTCAAAAATAAACAAACATTAAAAATTCAAAAAAAAAAAAAACTTCTGCAGTAAGACTGGCAGAAGGCTGAAGCTGCATGTCCAAGTTCCTCAAGCATCTGCAACCACCTAGCACATGAAGACGGCCATTCGCTATCGTCCAAGGAAGACAAAGCAGTGGGCAAACAAGTCCGGATACTAATAAGGAGAGACCGCGGAGGGGAACCACTGCAGCAGAGAGACGCTCAAGGGCTAAGCCAGAAGTATCTTGGGGAAGCAGCAGGCGGGGTAAGCAGTTTTCATAGGCAGAGCTTATGGGATGGGGGTGGGGGGTGGCAGTCCTGGCATTTAAGTGTGCTAAATATTGCAGTAACAGGAAAGCTGAGGCTGGAAAGGTTTGTGTCTAGGCACATGGGGCGGGAGTCTGGACCTGAGATGAAGCAAACAAGTTACAGTGCTGGGAGGCACACAAAGTCACGGCCTCGCCATCCTAGTCAAGACTTACGCCAAGCACGAAATCAGATCAGCCTTGTCACTGCCGACAGAACAAACGTCAGATGATGTTATCTAGGTTTTGTCTTCTTTCAAAAACAGTATCTAAATTCACAGGGGGAAACTCATTTGCTGGTCTCCATGGTTTAGAAGGAGTAATAAGAGCGAGCGGTTTACGCTAGAAAACATTTTAGGTATCTTTTAACACTCGAGTTTCACGGGTCCGTGAAACCAGGCTTGGAGGTGTGATGGGCAATTCATCCCACGTATACTTACAAAACACCTACTTTGGGTCAAGAATGGTCTTAGAAATGAGTATTTTATTTAATATTACAAATGTAATATGATATAGTTGTAGGAGCCTGGGTGGCTCAGTCGGTTGACTTCGGCTCAGGTCATGATCTCACTCACGGTTCCTGAGTGTGAGCCCCCTCGCAGAATGGCTACTGCCAGCCCAGAGCCTGCTTGGGATTCTCTGCCTCCCTCTCTCTCTGCCCCTCCCCTGCTCATGCTTTCTCTCTCAAAAATAAACAAAACTTAAAAAAAAAATTTTTTTAATTAAAAAAAAAAACAGTTGTAAAAAATGCCTTGGTAAACAAATTAAGAATAAAACTTTGGCAAATTTTAACAGACCAGCTAAAAATAACGCTGAATTTGAAGCTATATGATCAACATACTTAACTTGCATCAGAGCAATTTAAAAAGATCAACAATAATTTTATATGCTCCTTGCCTGAGTGAGCAAGGGGTTTCTGCATCCTTTTGACAATTTGAGGGAAAACTCCCTGGGCAAACAAATAAACAGAAATAAGATTTTTTTTAAAAGTTCCCCAAGGTCAATTTCAGGACAGAAAATTTTGTTTTGAAAAGGATCTAAAGTGCACCATGATCTTGGAGCGGAACTTCCGGAGAATCTCAGGTGGATCCCGGAATCGAGGGACCTGGGCCATCACCGGGCTCCAGCCGGGCCGTCCTGGGCCGGCGGTGTGGGCTCGCGGACACAACCCGCCGCTGTCCCCCAGTCACCGGGGCGCGAGCTGCTGGAAACTCGCCGACAAGGCCACGCGGGAGTGTGATCCGAAGTTAAGGAAGAGAATTGGGCACTTTCCTGTGTTTTGCTAACCCAGTGGGGAGGGGAGGCGTTATGAGGGCAAACACCAAGAGATTAAGAAGGCAAAGTGCCTGTGCGCGTGTGTGAGCTGTACCTTCGCGAGCACGGGAGGCCCGGGGATGCTCTGCGCCGTGAACGCCAGCTGCACCCGAGGCGACGGTCCCAGGCGAGGAGCTGACCCGCCAGGCCGAACCCGGGAACCGAGGCGGGAAGGGGCGTCGGCGAGAGCACCCTGGGACGCGCGGTCGTCCCGGCGGGGTGAACCAGAGCCGCGGCTCCCAGAGAGGCGACAACTAAAGGGCACCCGGCACTCCCCACCCCACCCCGGCCGCCCCAATTCCCCCGGCGCGCGAGTCCCTACAGGTCCGCCTCCACACGGGGGGCGCAGCGCGGTCAGAGCCCGGCGGCTCCGGACCGGCGTCCGGGCGGGGACAGGGGCTCTCCGGGCGGTAACCGCCGCCACGCAGCCCCCCAGCCCCGGGCCGCCGCCCTCCGGCGCCGCGAAGCCCCCGCCCAGCCCCGCTTCCAGTCTCAAGGAACCACCTACCCGGCGGCGGCTCCGCGGCCACGGGCTCCCCGGCTGCCGGCTCGGCGACCGCGCCACCAACGAGCGGAGCGGAGAGAGCGGCTCCTGCGACTTCCGGAGGAAGTGGAGTGGCGCCGGAAACCGGGGGGCGGGCCGAAGGAGGCGCGGTCTCCTAGGTCCATGGCGGGCGTCTTGCTGCTAGCGGGGTGCGCTGTCCGGCTTCCGGGGAGCCGCCTTTGGCGTCTCCGGCCTCGCGGACTCGGGGTCTGGGCCCCGGCGGAGGGGACCTCCAGAGCCTGGGTGAGGCAGCTCTGCGCGCTGCGAGCGGAGGCGCGATGGACCCCGGAGCTCGCTCGCGGCTGCCGGGGAGACCGGCCCCTGTGCACCGCGACGCCTCCTCCGCCGCGGTCGTCGGACCGCGAGCCGAAGGGCAGCAGAGACCCCACGCGGCCCTCCAAGCCCGGGGTGAGTGCACAGCCGGGGCCCTCCCTCTGCCGGCCGCGTCTCCAGGTCGGCCTGCGACCTCCCCATCCCACTGGGTCGCAACCTTGGAAACCACCCGGCCGGGTCCAAATGGGTCCTCGGCTCAGCCCTACCCGGTCACAGACTCTCATCCCGCGATCCCCTGGGTTTGCGGGAGGTTCCAGCGCGGTAGAGAGAGCCGACGCCTTCCCCCGTGGCTGGATTCTAGGGCTTGGAGTGCTGTGCGCTTTTGTGCCCCTTGACCCCAAAACAGTTCGGGTTTTCTGGAAGGTCTCAACCTTGAATTGACCAGGACCGAGTCGTCCAAGCATGTTAATTTCTGTCACTTGAATGCCCCTTTAGATGTTCGGTGTATATGTTGAAATTGAGCAAACTGTGGGTCGTAGTTAGGTGCTGGGTGTGCCCTCGTTGGTTTCGCTCAGATTCCAGTTCTGATCCCACAAAACCTGTGAGCCACTACCGACCAGTGACAGTTCAGAGAAGTGGGTTTTGGGAGCTGAGGGGAGAAAGGTAATGAATTAGGCTGAGGTGCTGAACATATCACTTACCTTGGGACCTGTAAAAGAGTACAAAGACATAACTTGATGCAATTTGCAAAGCAGATCTCTTCTACTTTGGCTTTGTTACTTTCGAGGGCAGAGTGGGGTTGACCTCCCGAATTTTCATATTTTCCATATCAGCATAATCACATAATTAACTGGTTTTGAAATCTGCCATTGTGATCAAGGTCACACGTGGTATCAGTCATGATACTTGAGCTTCAGCTCTTCTTTTATATGAAGGGAAGTGGGCTTAGGGCATTTCCCCTTGGAAAGGAATGCCTCTGTAATCATCTGTGTTGGGAGCCCAGATCGAATTGAATCTACGGACACTGTCAAGTATTTTCTTTTTAACATTTATTCATTTTTGAGAGACGGAGCATGGATGGGGGAGGAGCAAAAAGAGAGGGAGACACAGAATTGGAAGCAGCCTCCAAGCTGTCAGCACAGAGCTTGACATGGGGCTCCAACTCAGGAACTGTGAGATCATGATCGGAGCCAAAGTCAGACGCTCAACCAACAGATCCACCCAGACGCCTCAGTGTTTTCTCATCCCAGAGTAACATGAAACGTTCTACATGTTTAACAAGATCAAGACCTGTGTTTATATATATTATAAACTACCCTAGTGATACATGTAGTACTATTACTAGTTTGCATCTGACTAGTATTTTTGCTTGTGAAATCTCTGCCCCAGTAGCCTGTCTCCTGGAAGTCTTTAGCATTCACGTTTGCTATTGGTGGAGCCTTATTGGCTGGAATGAAGTACTTCAAGAAAGAAAAGACGGAGAGTAAGTAGATATTCTCTGCTCAGCTCTGAATAAAACCCTTCTTTTCTTTTAGCATCTTTTGTTCTGTATTTAAACAAAACCTTGCAATAATTTTTTAAAAGTTTTAATGTTTTATTTATTTTTGAGAGAGAGAGACAGAGCATGAGCAGGGGAGGGTCAGAGAGAGAGGGAGACACTGAATGTGAAGCAGGCTCCAGGTTCTGAGCTGTCAGCACAGAGCCTGATGCGGGGCTAGAACCCACAGACTTCGAGATCATGACTGAGCCAAAGTCGGACGCTTAACCGACTGAGCCACCCAGGCATTCCTATCTTGCAATGATTTTAGATGAACAGAATGATTATAAAGATGGCACAAGACCGTTCCTATATGCCTTTCACCTAGCTTCCCCTGCCGTTAACACATCATATAACCATGGCTCATTTATCAAAACTAAGAAATTAAGATTGGTCCAGTATTGTTCACGAAACTACAAACTGGATTTGGAATTCACCTGGTTTTTCAGAATGTTCTTACGTGTTCCAGGACCCAGTCCAAGATACCACTGTCTGGCAATATGGAAAGACTTCATTGTGGACAAACTTGAGCGTGGGTCATACAAGGCCCAGGGGGTTCAAGGATGACTTAGATGCGATCCAGACATTGAAGAGCTCATTACCTGGAAACACACAGAAGTGAGGGATTTCACTCGATGAGGTTCTCCCACACCAGGGGGAAGATCAGGGTGCTCTGAGGGCCCAAGGAAGGTCCAGCCCCGCCTACAGACCACCAAGTACCAGCAAGGGCCACAGGCTGACCTTGGACGATGGAGAGAAATAGGGAGAGTCAGGTCAGGGAGTGCCAGGAAACCGCTCAGGATTAGCACTTGAGCTTCAGAAACTGTTTGCAAGAACTTGTTATTTCGGTGAATATGCCAGGCTTTTGAGATTTGGTTTAGAAGTTTCTAGCAAGCCTTTAAAATATCACTTAAATCTGTTTTGGTTCTTCAGAGTCTCTTTTGAAGCCAGGATACAAAGGATATGTTTAGATCTGGGAGAATTCATAGGCTTTTAGCATCTTAGCAGCAGAAGACCTGTATTGATATGCAGACCTGTGTGTTTTGTGTAACAACCTGTATTTTATTGAGGGGATTTTCATAGTCTAGTAAGAAATTAAGATCCTTTAAGTTTCACAAAGAAACAACAAAAGCCGGGAAAAGTAGTGGCAGAGACCATTCTAGAATAAGCAAGCCTTTGACTTTAGTTTAGAATTTAACCTGCAATAATACTTGTTTTATTTTTTAAAAACCTATTATGAAACGGTATTTAAAGTATTTCTAGAGGCATCTGGGTGGCTCAGTCAGTTAAGTGTCTGTCCATTGGTTTCGGCTCAGGTCGTGATTTCACAGTTTGTGAGTTCAAGCCCCACGTCAGGTTCTGTGCTGACAGTGTGGAGCCTGTTTGAGATTCTCGCTCTCCCTCTCTCTCTCTCTCTGCCCCTCCCCTGCTGGCAACCTCTCACTCTTTCAAAATAAATTAATTAATTAATTAATTAATGTATTTCTAAATCATTTGAGAGTGTTTGCTGACATGATGCCTCATCATCTTCAGCTACTCCATTGTGTACTTTTTATAGATGGGTACATTCTCCAACATAATCAGTACAGCCACCAAAATCAGAAAATTAATATCGACATGTCAACTAACTTGAATTCATACTTCATTCAGGTTTTGCAACCTGGTGGTGTTTAATGCGGAAGGTTCCAGTTCAGAACCTACCTTGTACCTACTTGTCTCTATAGGCTCCTTCAGTCTCTAGCAGTCTCTCCGCCTTTATGGGACTTTGATGGTCTTGAAAACTTTGGAGATGACAGGCCAGTCATCTCCCTTAGTTTGGGTTTGTGGTTAGATTTGGGTCCTGTTCCTCAGCAGGAATACGACAGAACTGACTCTGTTCTTGCGGCGCCTAGCCTGGGAGCACGGATTTCCTTTGGTCCCATTACTGATGCTGTTCAGGTTGATCGAGTGTCTGCCAGGCTTCTCTCCCGAAAACGTAACTGATCTGTATTTCGTGGGGTGTATTTACACACATAAATGCTCATCCCAGTCCGCATCAAACTCTCCATTTATTTATGCTGTGTGGACACATGCTCGCCTCCGTATTCAATGAGCTGTACCCCATGGTCTCTGTATTTCGATGCTCCGATGTCCCCAGTCGCTTACTGGCAGTCTGAGCAAACTCTTGCGCCTTTGCACGCGTCTCCAGTGTTCTTTGGGTTCTGCCTTCAGTCTAGGACAGGATGTTTTAGGCTCATCATGTCCTTCCTCTGCCGCGGCCCTGACACCTGCCATTGCTCCAGAAAGTTCTGTTTGCTTTTAGTGGAGGATGATATTTAGAAGTCAGCCTGGGGGCTCATTGCTGCTGGGTTGTGTCCGCTCCAGGGCCCCCTCCGTGGGCAGAGCAAGAAAACAGACGGATGCAGTTACATCTCCATTTACTTCTGTGTGTGTGCATCTTGCAGCCACAAGTCCACCCTGGCACCTCTCCGTTTCTGCACAGTATTACACACTGCATTCTGATTTTTTCTTCCGTCTTTCTACCTCTGGCCGGGTATAACTCTTAGCTTTAATATACTTATTATTAATCTCTTGTATAGAACTGAGGTCCCACCCCTGCTGTCCCCACCTCGTTCAGATACCCTCCGGACACTCAGGCTAACACTCCTGGTGCCAGGCCACCCACCCTGCCCCATGTGGGCACAGACAGCCTGCTCTGGGCCCCTGCGGCCCCTCCCAACCCCATCATGGCCACGCCTGATGACAAGACTGAACTATTCCAGAGGAGGAAGAAAGATCTTTACCACTTTTCTTAGAGTCCCCTCTACATACCATTCCATTCAATTTGATTTTGTTGCATTGTCATAGGATTTTTCTTTTAGAAGATTTTTAAAGCTTATTGAAAACAGACTGTTTAGCGCATTTTGTGCCCCCACAGTCGTTAATACAGTACTGACCGCCCTCCAAGCATTTCAGTACCTGTGGGGAGGTTGACTTTCTTAACGTGAGTGTTTGTATCTCTTTAAGAGCTCGAGAAGGAACGGCAGCGAAGCTTGGGAAAGCCTCTCCTCGGGGGCCCGTTTTCCCTCACGACTCATACCGGAGAGCCCGTGACTGACCGAGACTACCTGGGCCAGTGGGTATTGATCTACTTTGGTTTCACTCATTGCCCTGATATCTGCCCAGAAGAGCTGGAAAAAATGATTGAAGTCGTGGATGAGATAGGTAAGCCGCGGCTGGCTGTAAACGCTTCTTGTCCGTAACATCCTTCGCAGCCTCTTGACTGCCTGTAGGCAGGGTGTTGTCATTATTGGTTTTGTGAGAACATAAAGTTTCAGCATCAGGCTCCTTTGCTGCTTTGACTCCTGCAACCTTTTTCTCTACCAGAGGGAGCCTGTTCTGATGCTCAGTGTTAAACTGCGTAAAAAAGCGGGTGAGGTCTGGTTTCCCTGAGCGCTGCTTTGGGTCCCTTCCTTGATCGTGGGTGTCTGTCACTGACGCTGCCGTTGACGGACTAGAAGGTCGGTGGTCTGGCCTGTGGTTTGCAGTCAGCAGAACGGATTCGTCCTAGAGAGGAGGCAGGGCTCCGTCCCTAAGCTGGGTTGTTTGTGGGGATCCCTTCCTCACTGATACTTCACCTTGCCCTTGAGATGTGGTGGGGGAAACCCACAAACACCACGTCGGATCAGGACATGAGATGCCCACGGGATGTGACCCCAGGAACGCTCGTACAGTGGCGCAGGTACTCGGTAGGACAGTCACTTGATCCCACCACTGATACTCTGGACCGGTCCCCGCAGCCGGCCTGCCCCTCCGTCCCTTCCCCGTCCTGTCCCCTCCACGGTTGGGTGTCCCTGTGTTCCCTACGCCATGCTGTAGCACTCCCCACTCTGCTGTGACTGCCGGGGATCATTGTCTCCCCAGAGCGTGAGTGCTGACCGGTGGATCTTTCTTGCAGACGGCATTCCAACTCTGCCAAATTTAACTCCGCTTTTCATCACTATCGACCCAGAGAGGGACACCAAAGAAGCCATCGCCAAGTACGTCAAAGGTGGGTCCTGTTCATAGTGCTTTCCATCTGGGTAGCTCTTAGCGTTTGTGGAAAATGGACTTACTCGACCCTGCGTGCCTTGTGGAATCGGGGTGACAGATGGTATGATCATCAGGGTCACAGGCGGATGAAGAAGGTGAGGCTCAGTCGTGACTGCGAATAACAAAGAAGACACAGGTTTCTTGATTCCTCATGTACAACTCTGTGTATTTTGTCACAGGAAGGACCGGACTTGGCCTCAGCAACTAAGTTGACAGGAGTTGGGTTGAGAGGTTGGACACATGGCCTCTGCCTCCAGCTCTGTACCTCATTCTCCCTGGAGTAGGGCAGGTGTCCGGCCTGGGAGTATGAACACTGGGAGGTTAGCGACGTTACTCTTTTTAATGTTTGTTTATTTTTAGAGAGTGAGCCAGCGGGGGAGGGACAGAGGGAGATGCAGAATCGGAAGCAGCTCCAGGCTCTGAGCTGTCAGCACAATGCAGGGCTTGATCTCACGAACCATGAGATCATGACCTGAGTCGAAGTTGGGACGCTTAACTGACTGAGCCCCCCAGGCGCCCCAGGATTAGTGGCATTATGAGATGTGAGCACAGTGTGACTCTTACCACATATTTTATAAATCCAGAACATTTATTATGACAAATCCATTTATAACTTTTCATAGAAAAATCTCAGTTGATTGTCTTACTGAAACGGCACATGCAGGTTAAAACCCAGGAGAAGGCCGTTCTGAAGACCGAGTTCCAGTCGAATTAAGGATGGATGCTTTCATTCTTAGGAGCTTGGGCGAGTTGCTTACTTTCTCTGGATTCAAGTTTCTTCAGCTGAAAAAGTGATGGGGATAAGAGTCTGTTATGTCATTATAGGAGTGACAGGACGCGGGCACTCAAAATCAGGATTGGGATTTTAATTCTCATTACAGTGAAATTGATTTGGGCTACTGGCTGAAGGGACAAACGAATACTTTTACATTTGATTTTCTTATATGACACGTTGCAATGCATACCATCGAAAGCTTTGAGGGTTTTTGCAAGTGTGTTTCGTGCAGGACCTGCTGCGCCTTCTGTCATGTCACGTGTTCACGGAGACACGATTGACACATCGTCATGTCTGCTCTTGTGACACCGTCACCACAATCAAAAACTGACCATGGCTGTCACCACCTTGTGCCCTCACCCGCCTGCCATCCCCAGGCAGGCGCTGCTCTGCTTCCTGTCAACATAGATTAGTTTGCATTTCCTAGAAGTTTATGTCCATGGAGTTTTACACTGGGTCCTCTTTTGGTTTTAGTGGCTTCTTCCCGCGTAGTTATTTTGAGAACCATCCATGATTTAGCACTGGTTCACCCTCCTCTGTCTCTGAGCGATATTCCAGTGATGGACCTCGGAGTCTCTTTCACCTCCAGAGGCAGCCGGCGAGAGCATCCCTGAACACGCCTCTGGACGAACCCACACCTTTCGTTTCCCCAGTAAACGCCCGACTGCTGGCTCATGCGGTGGGCGCCTGTTCATCTTTTAAAGAAGCTGACAGTTTTCCAAAGCGTGTGTTTTTACATCCCCACCAGCTGTGTACACGAGCTCCGGCTCCTGCCCGCGCTCCCCACACTTGGTGTGGTTTGAAGAACGCTTTATTGATTTAGAGACCATTCTTGTGGTTTCATGTGTAAGAAATCTTTGCCCAGCCCAAGGTTACAAAGGCTTAGGTTTTCTTAAAGCTTTAGAGCTTTTACTAGATATTCAAGGTGAATTTATATTCATCGTTTGTGGGTTTAGCAGAAATTTGAACAATGACATAGTTTATTCCTAAAGCGGTAAAAAGCAGGCATAACTCGTGGGGTGATAAAGGATCTCCAGTGGAAGTGTGTGTTATGTTGGCAGCTACCGTACATTAACCAAGTCCTGAATGTCCCCAGGTCAGTAGGCATCTGACCTCCTGTAACTGAAATGCAAATCCCTTGTGATAAAATCCTTCACGGGCGCGTACATGCAGTGAGTGGTGGTATCATTACCAGCTGCATCGTACGTGGGGCAATTTAAAAATATTTAAGTCCAGGAGGAGCTGGATGGTGCAGCCGTCTAAGCGTCTGTTGATCTGGTCTCAGGTCACGATTTCACCGTACCTGAGCTGTAGCCCCGCGTCAGCTCTGCTTATGCTGCGGAGCCTGCTTGGGCTTCTGTCTCCTTCTGCCTCTGCCCTGCTTGCATGCTCACTCATTCCCTCTCTCGCTCGCAAAATTAATAAACTTAATGAAAAAACAATTTTACATATTTAAGTTATATTTAGAAAATTCTTGGCTATTTCAATTTTTTTTTTTTTAAGATTTGGATACGCATCTAATTCAGACTCCATTTACCTTTCTGTTTATTCAGTGGAAAAGAAAAACAAGCAATCATGCTTTTTCGGTAGCTGAACCGTTTTTCAATTTAGGATGAATTAGTCCAAAAAATGAAAATAGGCTTTTCCCTCTGCCTTGGGAAGAAGGCAGTGCTGACACACGTGCTTGCATCTCCGTGGTCTGATGAGTCTGGGTGGTTTAAGCGCCTTCTGCCTGCTCACTTCATAAATCCCAAAAACCAAACAGCAAATGCATGCTGTGAGATGGTTTGCTGGAAAATGACACCTCGCCCCCGACCGGAGACTGGTGCCTTGTGAAGCAAAAAGCAAACCTCTTTTTCAGGATACCAGGGAACTCTGTAACGCTTAATACGGTAATAAAATCTTTGAACTTAGCATGTCTCAGAACCATATCTAAGTGTTTTAAAACAACTACATTAATAAGAAATGTGACTTAAATAATAGAGTATGTTCCCCCCAGATCATTACAAGAGGACTTTGATTGACGTACTACACAGTGACTTCCTGCTTGCGGTTTCATTGATGCCTGCTCCATTTCCTTTCTCCTGCTCAATTTGGATTTAATCTGCCCTTCTTTTTGTAGCCTCCTAAGGGGGGTAGGGGAGTCCTAATTTTAGGTCTGTCTTCTCCAGCATACAGACTCGGTGCCACCAATGCCCCTCAAAGCACTGCTCGGGCTGCGTCCTACACATTTTGATACGTTGTGTCTTCATTTTCACTTGGTTCAAAATACTCTTCAGTATCTCTTGAGTTTTCTTCTTTGACCCGTGCGTTGTTTACAAGTGTTTTGTCTCCACGTGTCCTGGGATTTTCCAGCGATCTTTCTGTTTCAAGGTCAACTCCACTGCGATCTGAGAGCACACGTATGGTCTCTGTCCTTTCAAACCTGTCCGGGTGTGTTTGTTTGATGGCCCGGAACATGGCCTGTCTTGGGTAGCATGACTTCTTCATGACCAAGGAGAGATTGCGTTTGTTCTATGTGCGTTTCTATGAGTCACAAGGGAGGTCCCAGGGACAGCGGAGGCTCTTTATAACGGAGACCGGTGTCTCAAGTCAGGGGACAGGGCGTGGTTTCACTCGCTTCTCAGTTTTCACTGTGTTTCCCATTTTTTTAATACAGAATTTTCTCCCAAGCTGGTTGGCCTGACTGGCACCAAAGAAGAGATTGACCAGGTGGCCAGAGCGTACAGGGTGTATTACAGCCCCGGCCCCAGGGATGAGGACCAGGACTACATCGTGAGTAGACGCTCAGGGGTCACCCCCAGGCCGGCACGCGGGCCCCTCACACTATGCCGTCTGGACGGCAGGCTACAGAAAGGAGGGAAAAGCTGACATAGTCACAGATTCCTCAGGAATTAGGGATATCTGAAAGGATGATAGAAGTATAATTTTTTTTAAGGATGTTGAATGTGTAGTCACTGTCCTCATAGTTGAATTGCCCGTTTTCCTTTTTGAGTGGCCCAGAAAATTACAGGAAAATAGACAATGAGTGGTATTTTAGGTTCAATAGAACATGGTACTTGGATACCATGTTGGAAATAAAGATAAGCCATTGTTTGGGGACAAAGCTTTATTTAAATTTGAAAATATAGGAGCCCTGGGTGGCTCATTCAGTTGAATATCTGACTCTTGATTTTGGCTCAGGTCATGAACCCAGGGTTATGGGATCGAGCCCCATGTCAGGCTCCGTGCTGAGCATGCTTAAGACTCTCTCCCTACGCCTCTCCCCAGCTCGTACTCTCTCCCCCTCCAAAACAACACTAATAATAATAAACAAACCAAAAAAAAAAACCCATTGTCCAGGTTCTCTGTGTCCCCAGTGAAAAGGCACAAGGAACAGTGTTAGGCCCTGGGGAACTGCATTTTCAGAATCAGCAAGAGTTCTGAAAAGCAAAAGAAAAAATTGAAAGGCACAGGAAGGTGGACTTTCCATCAGTTTGTTTTCATATGAACTGCTTGCTTTGCACAATTACGTGTTTTCTACCTGCTTGCTAATGATGAAGACCAGAAACGCGGTCATTCCTGTGCGCTGCGCGCTCACCGGCACTGCCCACGGAGCCCAGGAGAGTGTCCACGTCACGGTCCCTCCTCTTACGTGGCCTTCACGGCGAAGCACCGACAGAGGGCATAGGCACCGCCCCGTGCACCCGGTCTCTTCCCACACCAGACACCTCTTCCTGTCCGTCACCAGTCGGCCTTGCTGCGTGGCGTTAGTTCCGCTCTCCCCTCAGCTGTCCTGCTCTGGCTTCTCTAGAACATGGGTCAGGCGCAGTGACTGATTAAAGGAGCCTGTCGCCAGAACAGGGTTTGGGTCGGGGGCCCAACGGTGCCGCCCCCTGCCCTGCGTGTGGTCGTCAGTCACTCTGAGACGCTGGCGTCGTCTGCCTTGACCGTTTGGCCTGGGACTCGCAAGAACCCATCATTTTCGTGCTGCCTGTCACCAGCAGTGACGACCAGGCACCTGCGACGTCACGGACACAGACACGCATTTGGCCTTGGAGGGTTTTATTTGGTCGTAAAACAGAAGTGCAGATAATCCAGAATGGGAGTAGTAACTTTTTAATCTTAAAAGTTAAAATGCAGATATTTAAGTCTTCTGGAGACTTCTTGGACCCTCGGGAACACATCCCAGACCCGATTTGGAGAATTATTGGTCTACTGCCATGAGAATTTGACGTCTTGATAAGAACCAGTGAATCGTACTCCTGAAGCTAATGGAAGGCTGTATGTTCACTCCACTGGAATTAGTCATCATCATCATCATCATCATGAGAAAGAACCAGTTCTTTCTTTACTAAGTCAGCCAGTAGGGGGAGGCGCTCTCCGGCTTGTAGGTTTCTCATTGGGATGGCTTCTGCCCCTGGAGGTCACAGATGTTCATCCACCGTATGGTACGGGGAACCTTGGTCAAGGTTGAAGGGCCCGCGGGGAGTGAGGGGATGCTTTCAGGGTCCAGATGCGACAGAGTCAGGTCTTCCTGATCTCAGGCAGCGGCGGCAAAGGGGCGGCTCTGGCGTCTGCGTGCCCCCAGCCTCTCCAGACTGATAGTACTTGTGAAATGGGGGTGACAGGCGCCTGGGAGGCTCAGTCGGTTGAGCGCCCAACTTTGGCTCAGATCATGATCTTACGGTTCGTGGGTTTGAGCCCCACGTTGGGCTCTGTGCTGACAGCTCAGAGCCTGGAGCCTGCTTCGGATTCTGTGTCTCCCTCTCTCTCCGCCCCTCCCCTGCTCATGCTCTGTCTCTGTCTCTCAAAAATAAATAAATGTTAAAAATTTTAAAAAAGAAATGGATATGCCAAACATTTAGGGTCCGCTGGAAGCTAGATGCATACGTCATCACATTATATATATAATGTTATAGTCAAATGTTAAGTATGAAGTAAGAAGTATTTTTGAAAAACAACATAACTGGCTTTCAAACCCAAGAAAAGATGTGCAGTCCCACCCCTGATGAAAGAAGGTGCATTGTGTAATGTAATGTCGATTTGTACCTGCTGATCAGAAAAGGCCAAAAGTTGGAAATGTATTGTCGAAATCGAATTTGGGAAAAAAGGGATACGCCATTGGGAGAAAATTTGGAACCTCGACTCTTGTGCATAGATGATATGATTTAACTGCTAGACGCTCTTTGGAGGCCCAAACTGTCAGTGTCTGTCAGCGTTTAAAGTGGATACTGTTTACTTCAGAGATTCTACCTTGAGGGGTTTTCCGCACCTGTGCCTCCAGTTTCGTTTGTAGAGAAGAGCCAGGCGGCCACTTTGTAAAGGCTCCTCTGTGCGCACTGATGGGGAGCGGTGCCCGGCACCGCGTTAAATGACAAAGTGCCTACAGGGCCATGTTGCTTCTCTATAGGAAAAGCAGGCAGGTGCGCACACACGCTAACGTGCGGACAGTTTTCTGGGGAAGAATCCAGAAGGAACTGGTGGCAGTGGTCCCCTTGAGGAGACCCGCGAGGACTCCCGCGAGTCTGGAAGGAGTGACAGGCTTCCCCTGTAGACGTTACCCTATGTCCTTTTGCGCGTTTTTATGCGCATCTCCTTACCGTTGCAGAACCTGAGAAACGTCCACAGTCCACATGCGTAAGGCGCATGCGCAGCCCCCCTATTACCGCCCCCCCCCCCACGCCCGCTTTGATCCTGCCGCCAGGTGGCAGCAGTGAGCTGTGAGGCGGGGCGGCCTGGGGTCCAAGCTGGCCTGGCACTCACTGTGCTGTGCCTGCCTCTCCAGCCTGTTTGATTGTTTCTAGAGGAGTGGGCGGAAGTGGCACGTGACGGAGCTTGTCCCGAACGCTGGATTCCTGCATCTGTCCCAGGACCTGCCAGAGTCTAAACTTGTGGGTCAGAAACACGACAGCTCGCTCTGCCCACGAGCCAGCCGGACGTTGAGATGTGCCCACTGACAAGTTTGATGCGTACGGAGAGAACAGTATTTTTGTTCTGTACCAGAAGGGAATTCCCAGCATAAGAACACTCGTAAAATAAGTCCCATGGAATTCCGGTTTCTTAAGGGAGTGAGAGAATGGAGTACAAAAAAGAAATAGAAAAACGGAAGCTATAGGTTGGGAGTAAGGCGTGAAGCGCGAGCTGGAGACCCAGCTCTGACTCCACATAAGATGTGCGGAGAAACGCTGGTCCCGGGCCCCCGCAGTGAGTTACCCCAGGACCCGTGAGTCCTCCAGCTGTTTGAGGTCTTGGAGCGCATCCTTTCCTTCTGTGCACGGGCAAGTGGCCGCCTCCATTTGCTCCGTGTGTATGAACGTGTGTATATAAAAGAGCAATAACCTCACAGACCTGTCATGTGCGGCTGGTGTATTTGGGGGTGTCTCTGGTTCGGTATGTGTGATCACATTTCGGTCTTTCTTTGTGTCTTGCCAAATAGCAATCAGGCCTGCAGTAAATTCCAAGGGCTCCTTGAGCGCCAAGGCCTCTGCTCATTTAAAGTTGGATTAAGTGGAGGCATATAAATAAGAACTGCATGACTAATCCAAGCTTAGGTTAGAGCCGGGAATGTTTCCAGAACTTTGCCTGGAAAACAGGTAACGCCAGGCTCGGGGGGGGCGGGGGAAGGGGGGGGGCCAGCGTTTATGGCTCCCGGGGCTCCCAGGTGACCTGCCTCCGGCTGGGTCTCTCGGTGGAGTTTACGCCACCTCGTTTCCGTGTTGCCATTTGAATCACTAATATCGGGACTAAATATCGTGCCAGAACGTATGAATCATACGCTTACAGTAGCGGTGACTTTTCTGGATTCTCCTCGTACGATGTGGTAGGCAGCATCTGGGCATAATGAGGTACCTGGTTCTTCTGAGAGCAACAGCCGTTTCTTGGAAGCCGATTCTCAGAGACTGTGGATGCATAGGTTGCGGACGGAACCAGAAGAATCCCAGCTTCTAGCTGATGCCTAAAGCAGTAGCGCCGAGTGCTGGAACACTAAAGGTTTTAGGCCTCTGTCCCCGTGAATTTATTAAATGGGCTTAGACCATTCTGTAAGCGATGCTTGTTGCAGAGGTTATGAAGCGTAATGTGAAGTTCTCTTCTGCAGCATTTAATCAGAAACATAAGCGGCTTCCTTCGGTAATCTTTGTGTTCTTTCTCTCCCTCCCCCAACTTTTTCCCTGCAGGTGGATCATACAATAATAATGTACTTGATTGGACCAGATGGCCAGTTTCTGGATTATTTTGGCCAGAACAAGAAGAATGCAGAAATCGCAGGTTCCGTTGCTGCGCACATGAGGGAACACAGGAAGAGGAGCTAGCCCGAGCAGCGGGCCCGGCGGAAGGTTCTCTTGCCAGAGAGGAAAACAGCTTTGTCCCCCATCGGAGCCAACCTCTGCCCGTGTACATATGTGCAACCAACAGACGGCCTCCATGCCGTAAGAAAACGTCTGTATTTTGGGCATTATGGGTCCAGTACAAATGGGGATTTTGTTACCCATGGGTTCAGCCAAGACCGATACGTGGAACCGTAAAGATTACAACCCAGTGGTCGCTTGAGACCAGAGGACCACGTTACCGTGAAGCCGGGGCTGCACTGCCCCATGTCAGCGGGTCAGCCCTGCTGCCTCCCCGCTGTCCTGGACCCTCGTCACCCGGGCTGTGGGGCTGAATTTCCAGAAAGAGTGTAAATCCCACAGTGCCCTTGCTTTCTTCTTTGAGTTCTTGGTGGCTGAAAACACCAAAATTAAACTCAGGCTCTTGGACATTCAGAGTTGGGATTTTAGACTTGCAAGCATTTAAGTCCAGCCTTCCGTGCGAGCAGCTACCATGGTCAGGTTTGTGTTGTGCTCCTGCCGGCACCTGCTGATTTTACTAACGAGGAGGAAATCTGCAGTTTGGAGAAGACAGATCAATGTCTCTAAGGGTCTTTAATGTGATTTTCATTTAAATCTGCTGGGTTTTCAGTGACCTACCAAAGGGATAAAAGAGGAACTTGAAGGTGACAGGGACACAGGGCTCTCCTCTGCCTCCTGGGTTGCAGTGGGTGTGAAATAAAGTGTAGTCCTTTTGCAGCTTGGACACCAGGACCTTGCTTGTGGGTGAAGGGCGGGTGCTTCCATGGCCGGGCACAGCCCTCCATACAGAGACCGCGGCCTCAGGCGGGCCCCTCGGGTGCTCGGCGGGGCTCAGACCCTGGTGCTTGGTAGGGCTGGATTCACGGGGTCCGGGTGGGATGCAGACCCCTACACTCTCTTTTGTTTGTTTTCTTGGTTTTTAATGTTTATTTTATTTTAGAGAGTGCAGGTGGGGAGGGGCAGAGAGAGAGGGAGACACAAGCCCAAACAGGCTCCACCCTGTTGGCATAGAGCTCGAAGTGGGGCTCGAACCCATGAGCCACGAGATCATGACCTGAGCTGAAATCAGTCGTTCAACTGACCGAGCCGCCCAGGCACCCCTGGACCCCGGTGTTCGCGAACCACACGTTGGTGCCTCAGATGCCGGTGGCCTGGGTACCAGGCCTGGAGAAACGGCGTTGTGGGGAAGCAGGGTTGTGATGGGCACAGGTGGAAACGTAACCCATCCTCTGATGTGTCCGTTGACAGTGAGCGGTAGTGTGAATCCTCTGTGAATTCCGCCTCCGTGCGGTCTGGGCTTGATTGTCCCCGGGGAGCTGCCTCCCAGGGCCAAGGTCTCCCAGAGTTTTTCAGGAAGTCCTAGTGCGACAGGTGCGGTTTACAGTCAGACCACACGGCTTGCGCATCACTTGGGTTTGACAGCACGTGATCCGGGCCTGGCGTGGCTTTTCACTTTGCAGTACTTTAGTTAAACCTACAAGAAATTCGTCCAAGTACATGGGGAAGGAAAACCTTAAATTCCACAGCAGCTGCGGCCCCTGCTCACCCCCTGGGTTCATATGGTGATGTGGTGGCCCCCCAGGGCCTCCGGATGGGACTGTATTGGCAGAGGTGACTGTGTTAAAACGAGGCTGTTAGGGCAGGCCCTCGCCCAGTGGGACTGGTGTCCTTGAAGAAGCGGGCGGGCACAGGAGACCGGCTCCGCGAGGATTGTCCCTCTGCTGCACCTTGGTCTCCGGCCCAGGGAGCAAATGAGCTGCTCTGGGGCCCCTCCTCCCCGTCCCCCAGTCTGCGTGGCTTTGTGCCAGCAGCCCCGGCGAGCCGAGCCCTGGCCGCTCTCCCTTCTCACAAGACTGAGTTCCTGTGAACGCCAAGGTGGAATGACTCTCCTGGTCAAGGAGGCGAGGGGCTTCCTGAAGGACTGGCCTCGTGTGACAGAAGAGACACCAGATTTCTAACAAGCCAGACATGAGAGGAGCCGCCCTGCTCTAAGCCCCAGGACGTTTGCGTGGGTCACTTTGCAGCAGGCTGGCCCGGACATGATGGAGTCCTCCTTCTCAGCTGTTGCGGGTCAGCCGGTCCGAGGACCTGGAGAGCGGACGGCGGCTTTGAGGAGCCATATGTGCTGTTCACTCCAGTGTCAAGTTCAAAGGCTTCGAATCCGGATGTTAGAAGCAGGGAGGACGTCCAGATCTGTTTTTAAGCGCGAGGGGCCAGTCCCCGAGATGAAGCTGCTGCCCTTCCTTGTGAACCTCGATTAGAACCTGTGTCCGGCCAAGCCCCCGCGCGACACACGGCCGTGGGGTGCTGACCGTGACCGTGTGAATGCGGCCAGGCCTGGGGGTGCAGCATGCCGGGTGGGCAGCCTTTCACTTGTGAGTTTGGGGGAACCAATGGAGGCTGCCTTTCAACAAAGTATCCCTTGCAGACCTTTAAGTGCTCACACTGGACTCCAAAGGAAATTGTATTTGTAGAAAAGTTGTTGCTTATTTGAAAAGCAGAAGAACCCTGTCGGTGAGGGAGGCACAGAAGTCCTTCCTGCTCCCGGCTGTCCGCGAGGCAGCGGGTCAACTGAGGTCCAGGGGGCCAGATTCACAGAACACACACCGTTTGGTCAGTCCACGGTAAAGCAGCCGCGGCCTGGGAGGCTAATGGGAGCCCAGTAGAGTGATGGGATATTGTTCATGTAAGCTGCATGTCCAACGTGGGGCTTGAACCCATGACCCTGGGCCAGCCAGGTACCCCGTGCCCCACCCCCGCCAGTAGAGTGATTTGAAATTGTAGGTGCATCTGCAGTGAGTAATTTCAGAATATCTTTTGGGGCACCTGGGTTGCTCAGTCAGTTAAGCATCCAACTCTTGAGTTCAGCTAAGGTCATGATCTCACAGTTCGAGCCCCACATCGGGCTCTGTGGTGACAGCGTGGAGCCTGCCTAGGATTCTGTCTCCCTCTCCCCCATCTCCATCCCTCCCCCGCTTGCTGTCTCTCAGAAAGTAAACCATAAAAAATAAATAAAAATCTTTCATTGCTTCAAATCCATAAAACTTCCATGTTTCAAGTCCTCCGTGATCACACATGCATTTCTCCACCGAGCGCCTGCTTGCCCCTCGCAGTCCTGAGTCCGTTACTCGAAGGACACGGCGCTCCCTCCTCCTCACAACGAGAAGCGGGGATCCCCTCTATCCAAGCATTCCTTACCACCTCTGGAACCCCACT
The DNA here is from genome assembly GCA_004023845.1 of Helogale parvula. Lineage (NCBI taxonomy): Eukaryota > Metazoa > Chordata > Mammalia > Carnivora > Herpestidae > Helogale > Helogale parvula. The sequence continues at coordinate 135,533 of PJEM01003593.1, forward strand.
CAGGCGGTCAGTTGTTACTCATTTGTAAAGTGTATTTTAAAGTTTACCTGTTCTCCCACAATTTTACTGTATTCTCAGTAAAGGAAATTTGGAACATACACAAAAACTGAAGGAACTAATTTAAAATTCACCATTTCCAAAACCAGGAAACAGCATTGGGATGTATTTACCTTGAATCATCAACATTTAAAGTGTCTTAGGGGCGCCTGGGTGGCTCAGTCGGTTGGGCGTCCGACTTCAGCTCAGGTCATGATCTCACGGTTTGTGAGTTTGAGTCCCATGTTAGGCTCTGAGCCTGGAACGTGCTTCAGATTCTGTGTCTCCCTCTCTCTCTCTCAAAAGTAAAACATTAAAAAAATTTTTAATCAATAAAATATCTTAATATACCGGAAAGTCACAAGTGTATTCCTTTTTAAAAGCGAGGCACAACCCGTTGAGCAAAAGCCTCTCTGGCCCACGGCCCCCCAGCCCCCGTCACAGGCAACTGCTATTTAGTGTTGAGGAGGGACGTTGGGCTCAAGTTACAAGTTCAAAGTTAACTGTGTTGCAACGGTGACTAGCACAGGTTACGCCCGGCTGTTGTGTGACTATAAATTGTTACAGTTTTGTTATATGTACAGTATGTTATTGTATAGATACTTTGGGATGGGGGTTGGTTTCTTTTTAGTTATTTTGGGAGAAAGCAAGCGGGGGAGGGAGAGAGAGAATCCCAAGCAGGCTCCATGCTGTCAGCACAGCCCGCAGTGGGGCTCAATCCCACGAGTTGTGAGATCATGACCTGAGCCAAAATGAAGGGTTGGATTCTTCACTGAGCCGCCCAAGCGCCCCTTTCCTGCCCTCCCTCTACGCCGGGCCACTCGAGCCTGCCTTCGAGTGTGGGGTCTTGTGACAGGCCCCTGCGTGTTCTGACCCCTCCCCGCAGTGCCACACCCCTACGCCTGCACCTGTTTGGTCATCCTGCCTTGAGGAACTTTTCACACCTGCTTGCTTAAATGGCATTCAGATTCAGAGACAAATTTCTTGGGGAGAAAAAACCCTAAGGTTTGAATCAGAAACACGAGGCATTTGGTCTTGACACGGAACGCCTGGCCACAATTATACGGTAAGAGCAGGCAGTGCGCCGGGGTCCTTTCTCAAAGGCCCGGTGGGCACGGACGCCTCGAAGTCCCCTGATCTGTAGTGAAGTCGACGGACTCTAAGCAGATCTATTAAGTGGGGTCAGATAGTAAGCAGTGCCGGGAAGGAAAGAAGTGAAGGCTTGGAGAGTGATGGGGAGGAAGGCACTCACTGGTCACAGACGGGTCCTCTGGGGGTGGCCATCTGACACCTGGGAGTGAGCCGTGTCGTGGGAGTACCTGGGGGGGGCCTCCCAGGACAGGGCCCTGACCCCGGAGTGTGCTTGGGAAGCAAGAATAGGAAGGAGCCCAGTGCCGCTCCGGAAGTGAGGAAGGAGGGAGGTAGAGGCTGGAGAAGGGGCCCCGTGTCACATTCTGTGCCCGGCAGGGACTCTGGCTCCGGAGTCTACGGAAGGGCTGAGAGCAGGAGCCCGACCTGACCCATCTGCACAGAGCGCTCGTGGTAACTGTTGCTTTGTTCATTTAGGAATCAGGGTGCTAATGTCCCCTCCCTCGCGGGGGAAGGGGGCGCGTAAAAGTCACGCACCCTGCGTACTATTTCAGAACATGTCTGGCTATTTAATCGAAAGAAAACAAATTTCCTTTTTCCCTTTGATTGTGGGAATTTTAAAAGCTAATCCGAGTGTAGACTAATTTAATGGATTTGCTAAGGCGGGTCACCAGGCTCCCTTCATCATCCCTGAGAGCTGATCTCACTTCAGCTACGTGCACCCACGGGTGTGCCTCCGGAAGACGCCAGCTGTCTTTGCAGAACATAGCCACGCCGCCATCATCACGTCCAAAGAAGTTTGGGGACGCCTGGGGGGCTCGGTCGGTCGAGCGTTTGACTTTGGCTCAGGGTGTGATCTCACGGTTCATGAGTTTGAGCCTCGTGTCAGGCTCTGTGCTGACGGCTCAGAGCCTGGAGCCTGCTTTGAAAACTGTGTCTCCCTCTCTCCCTGTCCCTCCCCTGCTCACCTTCTCTCAAGCTCTCTCTCAAAAATAAATAAAGGTAATAATAATAATAAAAACAAAGAAGGTTGGGTGTTTTGTATGGTTTTTTTTTTTTTTTCATAATAAATCAGCAAACAGTGAAAAGTCGAGTTTACAGTCGGGTCCTTTCCTTGCAAGGGTCCTCGGCACCGTTGATCTCGGCGGCGCACCGTGTCCAGGTTGCACGTGGGACTCTGTGTCCATGTGCGCCCTCAGCCCAAGGACATGCAGGGTTTCGGGCGGCAAGGCCCCCACCAGCCTCCCTGCCGGGCCCCCTCGGGAGGGGCGGGGAGTGGGTTGGACCAGCTGGGAAGGACCGCCCCCCACCCTGGTCTTAGCTATTCTATTCCTGCTGCAGGAATAACGGACGCAGCACGAAGCCAAACAACGTGAGAACGGGGGAGACTAAGGCACAGTCACAGCCCGGCGCTGCCATGCCAGTGGGAGCTGGGGCCTCCCTGATGGCGAGGCGCGAGGGGACCGCGTGGCACGCACATCTAACCCGTATTCAGCTCTGCGGGGCGCCTGGGTGGCTCAGCCGGTTAGCAGCGGGGGTGGGGGAGGGTGGACTGAACAGAGACACACAGCTTTGAGAGGCGGAGAAGCTTGCTCAGAGGCTTCTGGAGGCTTCCGGGGCCCAGGACACAGCGGGCCACAAGCGCAAGGGGGGAGCAGGCATGGTCCCCGCTGGCCGCTGCCATGCGCGGCAGCTGGCCCTTGTCAGTCAGGCTGGGAGGCAGCTCTGATGGTCCTCAAGCTGGTCAAGGCCCTTTTTAGGGACGGACCCAGAGACACTGCCTTGTACTGGAGCTGCCGGAAGTATTCCTGGGAGGGTCTGCAGGTGGCGGCCCTCCGGGCGGTTTTGCCAAAAATGACACCGAAGCTGAACCTTGTGGAGGTTCGCGCCGTCCGGCCTAAGCAAGGCCCACGCGGAGCCCTGGGCTCTGCATGCACTGGGCCACCAGGTCTCCGAGATGGCCTGGAGCCGATGGCCTTGAGCCGCTTCTGCCATCAGGTATCGGACGTGGCGCAGACCTACCGGCAGGTCCTCATCGTGTGGGGGAGGAACGGCCCAGGCGGGGACCGTTCCTTGTGGTAAGGCCGATACAAGAGCCACCTCCCAGCCCTTCCCCCCAAGCCCTGGGCCAGCAGTGTCGCGTCAGCCCCAGGAGCTCAGCGCAGGGTCTGAGGCTCCCCCAGAGCTCCTGAATCAAAAACCTGCATTTGACCGAGACCACCAGGTGATTCTTAACACACGTCAAGGTTTGGGGATCACTGCCCCTCGACCCCCGTCCCCTCTGGACGGCGAAGCCCACTCCCGCTTCCCCAGGAGGGAAGAGCGAAGGTCAAAAATAATAATAAAGTAATTCATCTTCCCCCGACCGGGAGGCTCTCTCCTTAATTAACTTTCCTTCCACGAAACACATAATTTGAAAGAGTCTCTCAAGTAAACAAATTCCATTTTCTGATAATGGTTGGATCGCTCCATTTTTCAAATTTTAATCAAAGACATAGATCACTCGCTGTCAGAACTTCTCTGCAGCAGAGGATGCCGAGGGTTTGTCTGTTGATGTAATCACAGCGGAAAGCAAACACGCTGTCTGGTTAGCCCGTGAGGCCTTATCAGGGCTAAATGCGGTATTTCCGCTTGGGCATTTTGGAGAGTTGAATTGAAACAAGATTGAGGATCATTTGCGCTCCTGTCGGCAGGGGTCTGAGGAGAAGAGCTGAGGTAATTAAGTAGTTCTGGGAGGGGCTGAATTGGCCGTCTCCCGGCCCGCTCTGGCTCTGAAGGGGGGCCACGGCGCCCTGCAAAGGATCACCCCCATCCTCAGGAATTTAGGTCTAAAGTTTAAGTCTATCCACGACCAGATCTCACTCATATGCCTCAATAAACCTTACTTTAAAAAACTGCAATGGCATTTTGGGGAAGCTCAACAAAAAATGATTCTGAAATTAATCTGGAAAAACTAAACGTGAAAAATAGCTCTAGGAAAGCTGTACAGGAAACTACAAAAGGGTAGTAAAGATAAGAGCAAAGAGAAAAGACTGGCCTTCCCAATATTGTGATATATTACCGAGCCGTCAGATTTTAAACACGCGGTGTGTGTACAGCGTCTCCCAGAGAGATCGAGTCACAAGTACAAGTATGGAAACAGGTACATGCTTTATAAAACGTTATCACAAACGTATGGGTGACGGTTCCTAAGACTTAGTATCGGAACTCAGTGAACTTAGTGAAATGAAAAAAGTTGGAATCTTATTCTATATCCTCCATTAAAATGGACTCAGGGAGATTAAGAATTTAGGAATAAGGAATAATAATAACGTGACGGGTAGGCAATAGCTGTGAATAGTTAGCTGTCCCGTTGGGGTAGGTTTACCCCTGGGACACGGCGCGTGTCCTGCCCACATGCCCAAGGTCTGCGAGACCCCACGGTCACACGCCCTGCAGCCCGGAGGCGGCCAGGTCACAGGCTGGACCGCTCAGCTCCCCGCCAGGAACATTGACGGAGGGAGGCTGAGCCCATCAGCCTCAGGCACGCAGAGACCGTGTTAGCCGAGGGAGCCTGTGGGCAGAGCAGGGGGCAGGCAGATGGAGGTGAGCAGGCACCCCCAAAGGAGAGACCATTCCCTGAGCAGCCATCTCAAGGCTTTTAGAGTCGGCTTTTTAAATTAAAAAGTGCATCCTCCAAGATCTGCACACTGGCCTGTTTGTAAGTGATTCACACATACTCCGCACAAACACACTTGGCAAGTGGCTGCCGGAGGTGACAGGTGAAAACAAAAACACCGGAAATTCGAGAGGCTGAGAGAGCCAAGGTATTTTTAGCCCGGGTGACGTGTATGCGGGTATTTATTTGTGTCATTATTCTATACCCTGAACATGTGTAGTTGTGCATGTCTTACGTAGGGTTGTTCTGTTTCCCTACACAAATTTAAAACATTTACGCAGTTACGCGGAGGGGCTGATATGCTCTTCCCCCGTTCCGAGTGACCCCGGAGACCCGGCTTCAGGGTGCCCAGGGACCCCTGGACTAGCTCTCTTCTCCACCTGCTCCTAATGCCTGCCCTCCCCACCCCCCACCTCCTCTCCCTGGAGCTTCTGAATGAGCCCGTTTTCTGCAAGCATAAAAGGCTGACTAAGACAGTGAAGGAAGATTTTGTACACACGGCTCCAAAGGCAGAACGCATCGAGTAAGTCACTGCCAGGCTTGATCCAAAACACACGTACCAAAGACTCACCATCACTAAGACGTAAGAAACGTCTACAGATCCGTTAGGCAATAGAAGATAAACACCCACAGAAAAGCTAAGCAAAGGGTATTAATAGGCAGCTCAGAAAAAGAGAATATCCAATAGTTAACAGCCGTATCCAAAAAGAAAGCATCACTAGTGATCAAACAATGAAAATTTAGCATGTAGAATTTTTTGGCAAATTTGACACTTTTGACAAAATGCTGAAAAGAACGTTACAGAGTATGAGGGCCCGGAGAAGCGGGCCGTCTCACAGAACCGGCGGGTTACGAAGTGTGGCAGCCTCTCCAGATGGCAATTTGTCATTCCAATAATATATTTTTTACTTTTTCAATGTTTACTTATTTTTGAGAGAGAGTGGGAGAGAGGCAGACAGAGTGGGAGACGCAGAGTCCAAAGCAGGCTCCATGCTCTGAGCTGTCAGCACAGAGCCCGCCGCGGGGCTCAAACCCACAAACCGTGAGATCATACCTGAGTCAAAATCAGATGCCTAACCCACTGAGCCACCCGGGCGCCCCAACAATTTGTTCTTTTAAACAAGCCTGCAGTTGCGTCTTTATGCATTTATCTGAAGAAAGAACAATGGGTACGCACAAAGATGTGTTCACCGCAACATTTTTGTGACAGTAGATAAAAGAAATCCTAAACCACAGAAAGCGACCTAGGTGAAGCACCGTAGGGGATCTGTAAGGTGCCCAGCTATGGGGGATAAACTGCGGTGCATTCTGAGGGGAACACCATGGACCCGTGAGAGGGAACGGTTGACTAACGTTTAATGATATGGAAAGATACCCAGTATACCCTTCAAGCGAGTAAGTAAGCTGCAGAAGTTTGACCTCACTTTTTGTGTAAACCCCCAAAATACGTACCAAAGTGATATTAACAATGATAGGATGTTTTTGAATTTTTTTTTTTTACTTTTCTTACTTTTGAGGATCTGTTTCCTAAACCTGCCTAAATGAATATGTTTTAATTTTGTGATAAGAAAGTGATCTTGGGGCACCTGGGTGGCTCGGTCAGTTAAGCATCCAACTTCGGCTCAGGTCATGGTCTCAAGGTTCATGGATTCGAGCCCCGCGTTGGACTCTGTGCTGACAGCTCAGAGCCTGGAGTCTGCTTCTGATTTTGTGTCTCCCTGTCTCTCTGCCCTGCCCCCCACTCTCACTCTGTCTCTCTCTCAAAAATAAATCAACAAAAAAATTACAAAAAAAAGTAATCTTTAAGAAAAACACCCTAGTATCAGGAAGACAAACAGTTTATCCCTGTGTCAATTTTAAGCAAATAGTTGCTGCTTCCTGTAAGACAATTCTAAGGATTATGAAGCAGTGACCAGGCTCAGTTGGTGCTAAGATCCGCTGGTGATGTCCGCTGGGATCATGGGATGAGGAGGTAGCTACCTTGACCCAGGACCCTCCAGCCATGACCCAGAAATGCTCCGGTTTATTGCTGCTGCCATGTTTTTGCCTGGGGAGATGCAGGGCCAGGGTCATGTTCCCAGTTCCAGCCTGGGGGAAGGTCCAGGAAGGAAATGCTCTTGGTAACACACCAGCATGGACACGCGCCCTGCACTTCATACATGGAGAAAGACAACCCGGGCCGCCCACGCGCCACACACTTGCTTCATGGACACAGAGGACACCTTTCATCCTAGCGGATCGCTCCTGTGCTCCAATCACAGAATCAAAAGAGAGTCAAGCTAAAGGGAGTGTCAGAGATCATTCGGTCCAACTCCATGTTTTTCTTTTTACAGAAGAGGAAACTGAGGAGCATATATTTAAGACATTTTGATATTTGGAGGAGAAACGTTATTTGCCACCAGGACCCAGATGGAGCAGTAAGACAGCTCGGGGCACCGTGCCCAGAACAAGGAAACCCAAACAGGGCCACCGACTCATAGTTTCCACATCAATTAAGTGGGGATAATTCCACCTGCTCTGGGATTGCTGGGAGGCTCCGATGAGATAAGGAGCAAATGAGGAAGATATTTATAATAGACACTAGAGATTACCAGAATCCTTGACGCATGAAAGTTCTTAAAATAGAGGAATGTTAGCATCCACAGAGAAGAGACAAAGGGCAGGAAGAGTATTTATAGCAGAATGACAAGTGACCAGGAGCAGAGGAAGTTCAACGTCACTCACAGCAGAGGAAAAGCAAGGGAAAACCTCAGGAAGTTACATTTTTCACCTATAAACCTGGCACAAACTGGGGGCACTTGGGAGGCTCAGTCGGTTGAGTGTCCGACTCTTGATTTTGGCTCAAGTGATGATCCCGGGGTCGTGAGATGGAGCCCCAAGTCTGGCTCTGAGCTGAGCACAGAGCTTGCTTAGGATTCTCTCTTTCTCTCTGTCTCTCTCTCAAAATAAATAAATAAACTTTAAAAAGTAACGACACATTTTGAACTAGCTTGGCCAGTTCTTTTCTTGTGGAATGTTCCACATTCTGTATGTGACTGAGGGTTTCTTCTTCACGGTGTCACTTCTCTGTTCTCGCTCTGCTTCCTGAAGGCATTGACGCCGTTTCCAGACGCTTGATCAGATTCAGGTTACATGTCCCGGCAGGCTGTCTCATAGAGGACATCCTGGATCACCCTCGGGAGGATGTCAGGCTGCCCGTATCGGTGGTGCCACGTTTCATTGCCCGGTTAGAGTGGTAAATATCCTTCTCCCTAACGCTTTCACCCATGGTTTTAGTATCATCAATGACCCCTACTCAGATCAATTACAATGGAGGTAGCAAAATGACATTTCTCATCTTCCCGTTCCGTCTGGTCTGCTAGTGGCGTTCTTCCTCGCTCCTCGGCCAGGTCGTGTCTCACTTCAGGACTCACGGATTATCTCCTATACAATCTGTTGATATTCAAATGCAGTCAGTTTTCTTCCAGATTCACACCAATAGGTCCAATTCAAATGAACGTTCCTGGATTCTTCTCGCCATCTTTTTATTTTACATTTGTGCCTTGTTTCCCTTAGAGAGTGAAATCTTGGTTCCTCAATCCTTTTTTTTTTCTTCATTTTTTTCATGTTAACTTATCATTGAGAGACAGAGAGAGACAGAGCACGAGCGGGAGAGGGGCCGAGAGAGAGGGAGACACAGAATCTGAAGCAGGCTCCAGGGTCCAAGCTGTCAGCACCGAGCCCAACACGGGGCTCCAACACACACAAACCGTGAGATCATGGCCTGAGCCAAAGTCGGACACTTAACGGACTGAGCCACCCAGGTGCCCCAGCAATGCTTTTTTTTAAATGAAAATTTTGTTATTTGCATTATCCAAAAACATCTATATTGTTTCATATTCGAAGCCAATGTTACAACTTGCAATAAACCTATTGAGAAAGGTTCTCAGTTCCTTCACAGGTGCTTTTGTGCTTTGAATACATCTCCTTAAGAGCGTCCAGGGTATTTTTCAGAATTGACAGGAATGAAGTCTCGCTATGTGTGGGTATGTTACGAATTTGATACACGTTAGGTTTATTGTTTTGTTTGTATTCAATTGTGGAAATGGGTTTTCTTCTTCCTTTTTTTTGCATTAAAAATTTTTTTATGTCTTTATTTTATTTTGAGAGACAGAGAGTGAGTGAGCAGGGGAGGGGCAGAGAGAAAGGGAGACACAGAATCAGAAGCAGGCTCCAGGTTCTGAGCTGTCAGCACAGAGCCCGATGTGGGGCTCGAACCCATGAACTGTGAGATCATGACCTGAGCTGAAGTCAGCTGCTTAACCGACTGAGCCAACCCGGCACCCCTCTTCCTTTTTTAAAAAACAACTTTCTTTTTGAAAATATCAACCACCGACATGGTTCAAAAGTCAGAGACCACATTAGAAGTCAGTACTGTCATGACGCCATTCCCCCTCCAAAGTAGCCATTTTCATTGGCTCCTGGGGGATCTTCTTCTTCTTTTTTTTTCCCCCCATTTGGGCATAATCAGCATCTTTGTGTTGAATCATCCTCATCGATAGAGTCCTATTGATAAATCTTTGGGCAACTTTCACTCTTTCACTGCTATCAACAGTCCACAATAAATAATCTGGCTATTTGTGGACTTCCGTCTTCGGATTCTTAGACGTGGCTCTGCTGAGCCAGAGGGAAACTGCATATTCAGTGCAGTGAGTTTGTAAAGCTTCCCCTTCGCAGCCGTGCGCTTTCTCACCTTCCAGAAAAGTGCAAGAGCACGTTTTTTCTCAGCTCCTCAAGAGGATCTGTGGCCCAGCCCTGGGATCCTCTCTGCTCCCACTGGCGAGAAAGTGCGATTTTAATACACACTTCTCTTAAAATAAGGACGGGCATTTTCCCTCTCTTTAAATGCCACCTGCGCATCTTTTTCTGTGCCTTGTCCGCTTGTCTGTTTGCCGTTTGTTTCTGAGCGTTTTTAAAAAAGTTTTTTCTTCTCAACTTTAAGGAATTTTTAATATATTAAGGAGATTAGTCCTTTGCCATTTAAATTGCAAATATTTTCTCCCAGTTTGTCATTTACTTTTCTTTTTAAAAAAAAAAGTTTATTCATTTTTGAGAGAGAGAGAAAGAGAGAGAGAGAGAGAGAGAGAGAGCGCTATCAGCACAGAGCCTGACATGGGGCTTGAACCCACAAACTGTGAGATCAAGATCTGAGCTTACATCAGACGCTGAACTGATACAGGTGCCCCTATATTTCCTTTTTTTGATGTTGTTGTTGATTTGTCATTTGTCTTTTGACCCTGCTAATTTTTCGTCTTTTGACTTACGAGGTGTTTGGTTTGGTTTGGTTTTTTTCAAGAAGGCTCCATGCCCAGCGTGGAGCCCCATGCGGGGCTTGAACTCCTGACCATAAACAAGACCAAGACCTGAGCTTAGATCAAGAGTTAGATGCTCCACTAACTGAGCCACCCAGATGCCCCTTGACTTGGTAAGTTTTAATTATTATGATTCTGAATTTCTGTATTTTTAAAAAAATGTTACCTCTCTGAATTCTAAGGCGTGGTGAGCATGCCCCATCCCCAGACTCTGAGGGATTCCTCTCATGCTTTCTTGGTGCTTGTTTCGTTTCTTTACATTTGGATCTGACACATCTGTTATCTGGTGTGTGCTATGAGGTATGGATCCAAATTTATCTCTTCCCAAATGGCCATCCAGTTGTCCCTCCAACACTTATTAGAGATTCTATCTTTGCTCCACCGACTTGAAAAGCCACCTTCAACCTAAATCACATGTTCATATATATGTGGGCCTTTCTCTGGCCTTCCTGCATGTTCCTGTGGTCCGTCTGCCTCTTCAGGCACCAGGACAACAGTTGTCTATTTTTTTAAGTTTATTTTTATTTGTTTTGAAAGAGAGAGTGAGTGAGCAGGGGAGGGGCAGAAAGAGAGGGAGACAGAATCCGAAGCAGGCTCCACGATGTCAGTGCAGACAGAGCCCGATGCGGGGCTCAAACCTGCAAACTGCAGCATCATGACCTGCGCTTAATCAAGAGTCAGATGCTTAACTGGCTGAGCCCCCCAGACGCCCCAGGGTGACACTTTTCTTTTTCTTTTTCGTTTTCTTTGGTAAGTTTATTTTCAGAGAGACAGAGACAGCATGAGCAGGGAGGAGGCAGAGAGAGAGAGTGAGAGAGAGAGAATCCCAAGGAGATTCCTCACTACCAACACAGAGCCTGATGTGGGGACTGAACTCACGAACTGTGAGAACCTGAGCCCAAATCAAGAGTTGGACGTTTAACGGCCTGAGCCACCCAGGTGCCCCAGAACGACACTTTTCAATAAGTAGACTTTATAATAAAGTGTATGTCTTGGTATCTGGTGGAATGTCCTGCCTGTGGCTTCTTTTCTCAGGGTTTTCTCTACTGTGCACACGTGAAACCTAGAGTTAACTATCCTGCTCCAGAAAAAAAAAATATTGGTATCTTTATTGGGAGGGCACTGAATGCCTATAGTAATCTGGGCACAACCAGCATCTTTGTGACATTGTATCATGCCCTCCGGGAGCAAGGAAAACCCGCTGTGTGTCCTCCGCTATCACGGGAAGGCTTTGGCTCATATCCTGTTAAGTTTACCATTTAGCGTTTTTCTTTTCTCTTTCGCCGTGAAGCCCTTTTTGCAATAGGAGATCAGGTCTTCCAACTGCTATGGCAAAGTTTTGTTTTTCCTTTTTTTTTTAACAGCTCCCCAGGCGCCTCGAAGGTACGGCTAACTTTGAAAACCACAATTTAAAATGAAAACTCAGTGTCACCCTTCAATTTGAAGGTGATGCCTTAAATCTGCACTGACTGGCACCGCTCAAACCGCCACTTTCTTCCAGATTCTCTGTTACCACTGCTGCACTTTTCCTCCCCGGCGTCCCATCCGTGAGCCCTGGTGGTCTTTGAACTTTGCCTTCCACGCCCGACGTATGGCCAGTGGACGGGCTGACTTGCCCCCCTGTCTGTGGCTTTGGCTTTTGCTCTGACCCGTGCGTGACCCCCCGTGCCTCTCCCCAGACACCCCGGCAAGGCCCTTGGCCACGCCTGCGCCTCCCGCTGGAATGCCCATCTTGTCCCCATCAGCTGAAGACATTCCTCCCCGCTTCAGTCATGCTCCGGCCGCCACAAGGGGCCATCAATCACCTGAGTCCAGAGCACACTCGGGGCAGCAGCTTGGCAGGTATGGGGCTCGGCACCCCCTCCCGGCCGGCCGGGGGGCTCCCAACCTTGCCCTGCCCCCCTCTCCTGCTCGCTAGTCTGTCTCTGGGGGTCCTTTCCTGATGCTTTCTGGGCGGGGTTACCTCCTGACCTGCTCACCTTTTAGCAGCCCCCCCTCCGCCCCCCCGGGTCACGCGTAGATTCCGGTTGGACCTTTTCAAGCACTTTGCTCTCCTGCACGTCACAACCTCCCGGCTCAGGTCCCAACTCGCAGACCGTCCTCCGCCCTGAACTCCTCCCGTGGGCAGCGTGAGGCTGTTCGCAGCCCGGCTTTGGCACCAAACCCAGCAGCGTCACGGTCCCGGTGTTCGTTTACGAGGCTTTGAATTTAGCTCTGCGTTTGGAGGCTTTCCTACCAGAAGGCTAGGAGGAGTGGTGGAACTGGATTAAAGAACAGTCATGGGTCCCCTCTCCCCTGCCTGGATTCCAACCTGGGGCTCTGGGCATGGGCTCGGGACCCCCATCCTTCCCCCCAAGTGCCAGGACCGGCCTTGGCTCAGCACAGATGAGTGCCCTGCTTCAGGTGACACCTAATCCCCGCCGCAGCGGGGCACGGAGAAGGCACTTGATCTAGGAGGCACCTGCTTTCCACGCTGACTTCATGCTCTGGCAGAGAGCGGCCTCGACGGCGCTGCGCCGTGAACCTGGAGTCCCGGGTCCCCTGGCACTCGGGCATCGAACAGCAGCAGAGGAAGAGGGCTCGGGAGGAAGCGGCCAGGCTCCGGGGAGGGGGTCCAGCAGCCCCCATTCCTGCCTCCCAAGCCAGGGAGCTTTCCTGGGACACAGTGCTCTTGGTTTCTAACTCACCCAGGAATAAATGCGGCTCTCTGCCCTGGCTGAGGGGTTTAGCTGTAGCTGGGCGAGGGCTGAAGGAACAAGGGTTCCTGCTGTTCCCAAAAAGCCAGCTAATAATATACTGAGTCATCTGATCCCCCCTTCCCCTATCGGAGAAGGGGCGCCATGCCCACAGACCATTAGCTTAGCCCCTGAGAGCCACGCCCTCATGCGGAGAGACGTTCTGTCCTTCAGAGTTCTCTCTCTTGCCATTTCCTCTGTACCGTCTCGATGTGCCCCGTACAGAGACCAGCATACAGTGGGTGTTTAATTATTGCCCCTTCATCACGGGGACTGTGGCCCAGCTCCCCCTTCCCTACCGCACGCCTCTTGGCATCACTCCTGGTCTGGGCTCAGGATGGGAGGGTCGCCAGGTGGCGACCCTGTTCTCAAGTGGGAGCAGGGACCCCCGGTTCTGGCTATAATTAACCACAGGATGCCCACCCGGGCCACCCTCCCAAGGGTTTGGCCAGGAGGGAGAAGAGGGGAGGTGAAGAAACAAGCAAAAAAATAGGAGTATAGGGGAAAGTTACAAATATACCCTTGCTCTTTTTTTTTTTTAAGTTTATTTATTTATTTTGAGAGAGAGAGGGGTCAGAGACAGAGAATCCCAAGCAGGCTCCAGACTGTCAGCGCAGAGCCCGACATGGGGCTCGAACTCACGAACTGTGAGATCAGGACCCACCTGAAGTCGAGTCGGACGTGCCCCAAATACACCCTTACTCTTGTCCTGAGGTTTTAATTTTCCAGTCTCGATTTGGAAACACCCGCGTGTGTCAGACAGCCCCCCTGCCCCCCCCACTGCTCCCCCGTGCTCCCCACCCAGGCCGGCAGCTGGTCCTCCCCAATTAGTAATATATCTTAGTAACGGCGGGCCCTTCAGCAGCTGTTGCTGAGAATCCTGGGGCCAGAATAGCTCCCTGGAATTCATGTACTTGGTGGTCCTCCCGGGGCTTCAAAGAGGATTAAGTTAAAAATGATCCTAATAAGTTACACAGAAAGTTACACAGTGAAGGGGGGGGTGACGGAGGAATTACTATTATCAGTGGGGGTGTTGATATTGTTCCCCACACAAACTACTGGGCCACAGCCTTGTCCCAGCCCCGTGTTGTGACAAAAGTCTCCCTCACAGTTCCCAGAGGATTTTAATTTTTCGATCCCTTTGCCACGCGGTGGGCTCCCCCCACAGCCGAGCGCCAGCTGCCTGTGGACCGGGCCTCTAGACGGCAGCTTCCATCCCCACGAGCGAGGCGGCGCCAGCCCCGAGCTCAGAGAAAGGCATCTCAAACTTCCAACGTCCACAGCTGGAAAATGGTGACGGATCCTGCTCATTTCTATATATACCTTTCCCTTGGCAACAACCAAAAAAAACGTGAGGAAGGAGCTGGTTCTCGGCCTGTGGCGTCGGTCACTCTCTTTCCAAATATAGAGAAGGGCTGAGCCGCGGGCTTGGAGGGGGGCCTATAAAAGCCCAGGAGGCAGCAGCCCCTCCGTAGCTCCCTCTCTCCCGGGCGGAGGTAAGTCATAGCGCCCCTCTCGTGGGCCCTTTTCCGTCCCTGCGCCCCGGGGGACACCGACTCCGAGTGACTGGGCTCTGGGAAGACATAAGTTCAATGAGGCTCTCGGTCTCTCTGGGCCAAGTGGCCATTCATCTCTGCCTCCAGCGAGCCACCTAGGCAGGGGTCCTCCAGGCCCTCCTTCCGCCCCCGCGCTCTCCCCTGCACCTCTTGGACGGGAACCCGCTGCGCCCGCCGTGGACGGTGGCCTGGCCGTCATGGCTGGCTGTACTCGCCGGCCTCTGTGCTCCGTGCGGACGCCCAGCGGGAGTCCGTGCCTTCCCTGCCCTCACCGTGCCCTCCTGGGCTGTGTGTCTGTCTGCTGCCCTGTCCCCTCAAGGCCACGCTGGCTGTGCGGCAATGAGCCAACGCGGGGGACTTCTCTCTGCTCATCGAAGTCTAGGAGGCCTGCCCTGCGGGAGCCACAAGCTCCCTAACGGGGAGTCTGACCTTCCTGCCCGGTTCCAAATGGCAGGCACTGCTGGCAGGGGCCAGGTTTGGGGGCAGCTTGGGTTTTTCCTGCCTTATGGCTTCCTCGTGGGTCCCGTCCCACCTGCTCCTCCAGCTGCCTGGGGTGGGGGGACAAGGCCCTTCTTAAGTTACGTGTCTTCCAGTCGCGTTTAGGTAGCCCATCGAGGGCCGTTTCAAAGCCAAACCGGACGCTCCCACGTGCCCTGACTTCTCCTTTTGCGTATTTACTGCAGGTCAGATTTCCACGGCCGATCTTTCCTGCTGCCTTCCTGTGGGTGTAACTCTACAGGTAAGAAAGGTCCAGACCCCTGTGGTTGGAAGGCTCCCGATAATTCAAGGTCACCGTTCCTCCTGCCGCCCAGTGGCCTTGAGGGCTCAAAGCCAAGAGACTGGGACAAGCACACTTAGGCTGGAGAGGAACCTTCCAGACTGAGCCTGGCATCTGATGCCACTTCTAGTCTTAGCAACTGAAGGGAGCAAAGCCTGGCTTCGTTTGAGGAGGTGGCCACCTTGAATCCAAATGGCCCCCAAATTCCTTAGCTGTCTGCCACTTAGCACGCTCCCTTTGAGGA
>PJEM01003593.1:151079-179501 GCA_004023845.1 Helogale parvula
GCGGTGCAGGGGGAGGGGACGGGGCGCCCTGCGGGGCTCACCTGCCCGTCTGCCTCGCAGTGGCACCATGAGTAGCGACACGGAGATGGAAGTGTTCGGCGTCGCCGCTCCTTTCCTCCGGAAGTCGGAAAAGGAGAGGATCGAGGCGCAGAACCAGCCCTTCGATGCCAAAACCTACTGCTTTGTGGTCGACTCGAAGGAGGAGTACGCCAAGGGAAGAATTAAGAGTACTCAGGATGGGAAGGTCACGGTGGAAACCGAAGACAACCGGGTAAGCCTCGCGCACGCCCCCTGCCGGCCCCCTGCACGCCCCCTGCAGGCCCCTGCAGGCCTCCGGGCCCTCTGTCCGCCTCTGGGGTCCCAGCGTCTGTGGCCTGCCCGGGCCCACGTGGTTTCCCTGGGGTCCCCGGAGAAAGCCCAGTAACGCCCGCCTCGGGTTGCAGGGCGGGAGAAGAATCCGGTTGTGGCAGATTAAAGCAATTCGTGTTCGGCAGCCTTTGCTAATGTTCACATCCCTCTAGGGGCCTCGCAAGGGTGTGGGGTTGGGGTCCAACACTGAGAAGGCCTCCTTTAGTAAAACTCTCTCCCTTGGTAGCCTGGGTTTCCTGACTTCCTTCTGGGGGTACCCATCTGAGGAAGCATGGAGAGTACGAAGCATGAGAAGCAGGCAGGGGGTCCTAGTGGACCACAGGCTCCATGTGAAAATGGCAGCCTCCCTCCATGTGGCCTACTACATTCTCGCCCAGAACATTGTGTGGGTGCTGGGAGAGAGTCTGACTTCACTACTTTCTGGAATCGAGACCAGAAGAATTGGAAATGCTCTGAGAAAAGTTTAAAAGAAAATTAAAAGGAGAACGAGAAAATCTGAAAGAGAGGAAGTAGTGTCACTGGGTTGGGGAGAAGTGACAGGCAGCGAGAAGGGCCCGTCGATGCCACCACGCACCGGGGCTCTTCGGGGGTGGCTCTTGGGATGTGTCCGATGCGGCCTGAGGCGGGTCTGCAGGTGGCAGGGAAGGTGAAGGCCAGACATAACTAAGGTGGTCGGGACCCGTCACAGGGGGGCAGCTGCACCGGGTGCTCGAAGGCAGAGGGCAGGTCCCAGAGATGGGACCGCCGCAGAGGGCAAAAGGCACAGTCCCTGAGTGACGGAAACAGCCACACGCTGTCGCTCCCCGTCTTCTCCGGCTGTCAGAGGGGCCTCTTCCCCGGGGCTTGTCCCTTGGGATCCAGGCTCTTTGTGGGATCCAGACAGACACCTGCAGGGGGCCAAACGCACAGAGGACCCCAGGCAGGCCTGGTACCTCTTCCACGCAGACCCTGGTGGTCAAACCCGAGGATGTGTATGCCATGAACCCCCCGAAGTTCGACCGGATCGAGGACATGGCCATGCTGACGCACCTGAACGAGCCGGCCGTGCTGTACAACCTCAAGGACCGGTACACCTCCTGGATGATCTACGTGAGCGCCGCCTCCGGGCGCCCGAGGGTGCAGGGGCGGTGGGGGCCCTGGTGCGGGAGGCGGCGTCAGAGAGACTAGCGTTTGAGCTGTCCGACAACAGAGGGGAAATGGGAGGAAAAGACGAGGGAGGGCAGCCGGTGACGGAGGAAGAGGCGATTGGGAAGAGAGGCGGCAGTGGGGGGGGGAAGGCGGGGGCAGGACAGCGGGCTGAGCTCCGGTCTGGGGGGGCCAGCGGCTCCTCTCGGACTCTCAGTCCTGTGCCCCATCTATAAAGAGAAATCAATCTCTGCAAGTGTAGTGTAAAGAAAAGGCTTATACACACACACACACACACACACACACACACACCGTCTTTACACTCCCACAGACCTACTCGGGCCTCTTCTGCGTCACCGTCAACCCCTACAAGTGGCTGCCGGTGTACAACCCCGAGGTGGTGGCCGCCTACCGAGGCAAGAAGCGCCAGGAGGCCCCGCCCCACATCTTCTCCATCTCCGACAACGCCTATCAGTTCATGCTGACAGGTGCGTCTGGGGGCGGGGGTGGGGGGCCAGCCTGCACCCTCCAGCACAAAGGGAGGAGGGTGGAGGGACTTCGGCTCAAAGGGGCCAGATCCCTTAGAGCCTTGCAGGGGCCCTGCTAGCGAGTTTGGGTTGAACGGAAGCAACGGGTAGACCCCATGAAACCGACATGTTTGTGGGGTGAAAATGAAGATCGGCAATTTCACGTGGTCCAACTCAGTTGGATGAGGAGCCGCTGACGGGTTCGAAGCAGGGCTTTACCCTCCGAGTCTCGCTGTCAAAGAGGAGGCTCTTGGAGCTGCCCCTGGGACCCCACAAGATGCGACAGGCCGGAGCACCGGCCTAGCGAGCGCAAGCTGGGGAAGCTCTTTCTGCTGCTGTCAACTCTGTTTTATCTTCTCCCCCCGCAGACCGTGAAAACCAGTCCATTCTGATCACGTAAGTGTCACAGCTGTGGCTCTGTCTCCAGCTCGGGAGCAAAGGTGCCGTTTGCTCTGTGGATTAGAAAGTACCGAGAGGGGCTCCTGGACGGCTCAGTCGGTTAAGCGTCCGACTCTTGATTTTGGCTCACGGTTCACGGGTTTGAGCTCCATGTTGGGCTCTGCACTGACAGCACGAAGCCTGCTTAGGATCCTCTCTCTCCCTCTCTGTCTGTCCCTGTCTCTCAAAATAAGTAAAGAAACTTAAATACAATTAAAAACAGAAAGCACCTAAAGCAGAGTCTGTGATAAACAGACGGAGATGGGGATGGGCAAGAGGGTGTGTGCAAGGCCCCAGAAAACCGGAATCGGCTGCTCCTGGGGCAGCGCAGCAGGGCCGAGCCTTGCCTGGGGCCGTCTCTCACACGGGGCCGGTGGGTGTGTGTCTGCTGTGGCTCAGGGGTACGTCCAGGCCCCGGTGCGACATCTCGGGGGAGGCACTTTATACTAACAGGACGTGTTTCTCTTCCTCTCTTTGGCTCACAACAACCAGCGGAGAATCCGGGGCAGGGAAGACTGTGAACACCAAAAGGGTCATCCAGTACTTTGCAACAATTGCAGCGACTGGAGACCTGGCCAAGAAGAAGGACTCCAAGATGAAGGTACAGGGAGGGGAGGGGTTTGCCACGCGTCTGCTTGTGACCTTGGTCGCAGCTTCACTGCGAGGGGCATGGGGAGGCCGCACTCCCCTCTCTTCAAGGCAAGGAGGGCAGGCTTGGACTTGAGGTCCTCAGAGAGCCTGTGACTGCAGACAACTCAGTGTGGGTTGATCTTACCCGACCGGATCCTGTGATTTCCTACAAAACAGGGCTGTAGGGCTTAACTGAGGAAGGTCATATGGGGAGCTGCTTGGAGGGCCATTTTTTTTTTAATTTTTTAAATGTTTATTTATTTTTGAGAGAGAGAGAAAGACAGAGCACGAGTGGGGAAGGGCAGAGAGAGAGGGAGACACAGAATCAGAAGCAGGCTCCAGGCTCCCAGCTGTCAGCACAGAGCCCAACGCAGGGCTTGAACTCACGGACCCTGAGATCATGACCTGAGTTGAAGTCGGAGATTTAACTGACTGAGCCTCCCAGGAGCCCAGAAAGCTTTTTCTTTTCATAGCAGAATCACACACACCAATTTAGGAAAACTGTAGCCACGTGTGCTTTTCCAAACACACAGATGACAGCAGCACAAAGGGAACGCAGACGGCCCGGCTAACTGCAGAACCACGGGGCTGAATGAAGCATTGTGGGAACTTTACATCCAGACACCCACGTGTCCCCAAGTACAGTAAAACCTTGGTTTGCGAGCATCGTTCGTTCCAGAAACATGCTTGTCGTCCAAAGCACTCGCATATCCGTATATCAAAGCGAATTTCGAGAGCCATTGGCTCAGTTGTGATCGTGTGACGTTGGGCATCACGTACTACTCATTTTGCAAGACTTCGCTCGTTCATTAGTTAGACTTTATTAGAAGTGTTTGCCCATCTTGGGGAACACTTGCAAACCAACTGACTCTCAATCCAAAGTGGTACTGTGTTACAAAACAGCGACAGGGTGTGAAGTGGGCCATAAGTGGGCCATGCTGAGGACTTGGTTGGTGTCTGCACTGGAAAAGTGAGGGAGAAAGGGACAGGCTCTGCCCTGGACAGCAAGGGCAGGCAGGAGTGACAGAGCTGGGGAGCGGTACCCCTGTCCTTTGCAGCTTCTTCCTCCCCCCGATTCCTTGCATTAGGGGACGCTGGAAGACCAAATCATCAGCGCCAACCCGTTGCTGGAGGCTTTCGGGAACGCCAAGACCGTGAGGAATGACAACTCATCTCGTTTTGTGAGTCTTAGTTCAGCTCAGCTGGGGTTTTCTCTGGGGCCCCTGGGAGAGGCAAGCTTCCAGCCCTTGTGGGGGCAACAGGCTGTGGGGGGCGCTGGGAGACGGGAAATGATGGAATGAAGCAAGCAGACCGTTTCGGATAATGCTGCTTTCATGAAAAGTTGGACAAATGGGGCTTGTGGTAGAGTGACTGGGGGCCGGATCTCCTTTAGACAGAAATAGCAGAAAAGGCATCTGGGGGGACCGGCCCATGAGCCCCAAGATCTGCCAATGAGGAAGGACAGAGGGAAAAGCAGGCACACTCTCTGGGGAGGGGGAAGGCCTTGTGTAGTCGAGGGACCTGAGAGAGACCTCATTGTGGCACCAAGTGGCAGGAGGTGGGTCTCAAGCGGTAGGGGAAGAGGAAGACAGAGGTCTGGTCACGTAGAGGCCACGAGAAGGGGGTTGGATTTTATTCAGGAAGCTACTGAGGGATTTGGTAAGCAGGGAAGTGATATGGCTTGATTTGCATCTTGAAAAGTAAAATCGCTCTGTTACTTTACAACTGGATGGGGTGGGCGCCGCTTGGAGGAAATGTGGAGCCAAGGGCCTGGAGGAAAGGGGGCCTCAAACTGGACAGAGAAGGGAGAAGGAGACATACTTAATTTTAAGTAGGGGCATAAAGGTCCTGTTCACACCGCCAAGAGACCAGCGGGAACACTTGGAATCCCTTAGACACTGGTGTCTGTGCCCCACCCCATCCCCCACAGGGCAAGTTCATCCGAATCCACTTTGGAACCACCGGGAAGCTGGCCTCCGCAGATATTGAAACTTGTAAGTAGATGGCAGACCGGAGGGTGGCTCGGGGCGGTGGGGCCAGTTTGGAAAACGGTGCTGTGTGTGCGTTCATAGATCTGCTGGAGAAATCAAGAGTGACCTTCCAGCTGAAGGCTGAGAGGAGCTACCACATCTTCTACCAGATTCTTTCAAACAAGAAGCCTGAGCTCATAGGTGAGGCGTTGGGTCTCTGACGTCACCGGACCACAAGTTGCACCTGTACATGGGGGAACTTGGCAGCCAACGGAAGAAGTTTCTTTTAGGAATGGATGTGGCTACTTTGACAGTGATGTGTCAATTTGGGGGTGGGGGGTGGGACACAATACAGTGGACAGAGCAAGATTAAACTGTGAGTGAAATTTGGCTCCGCTTCTAAAAAACCTTCTCAACTAGGCATTTAATTGTCCTTCTGCGCCCCCTAGTGGTCCTGATGTAGAACAACTTCTCCCCAAATCCAGGCACCTCTCGGACTGGATACGCCCTTGGCCCTTTGTTTGGCACCCAACAGAGGCTTAGGTGAACAGGGTCTTTGCTCATTGGCTGTGCTTGGTCCCAGCCTGGAAACAGGCTGCAGCCTTTCAACGGGTTTTGGAGAACCACCTGTGCTTCCTCTCCTTGGGGGCTTCTCTCCTGACCCCCACTAATCCAGTTTTCTGTAAACGTTCCCAGCCTACATCGATATGCACCTTTCATGTGCAAATCAAGAGACTTTTAATGCTCTTGCTGGGGCTTCTGATCTAAGTTGCCCGACTTTCAATGTTCAGCCACAGCCCGAGTCGTGGGAAGCTGTTGAAGAGATGCTAACTCTAAACTCAATTTGGGCTCCAGAAGTGAGAGTCTCAGCCCAGAATCTAGGGGCTCAGATCCACCGGGTGGATTTTCTCTTTGCACCTGGGGAACCTCTTGATGTGGAACCTGTCGTTTCAGAGTTGCTTCTTATCACAACCAACCCTTACGACTACCCGTTCATCAGCCAGGGTGAAATCCTGGTGGCCAGCATTGAGGACGCCGAGGAGCTGTTGGCTACTGACGTAAGGAGGACGGAGGCAATACGTGAGGGGTGCCCCTCCCGCTCCATCACGAGGGTCCGCGGACTAACGTGCTGCTTTTTGAACGCCAGAGCGCCATCGACATCCTGGGCTTCACCCCGGAAGAGAAGTCTGGACTCTACAAGCTCACGGGTGCCGTGATGCATTACGGGAACATGAAGTTCAAGCAGAAGCAGCGGGAGGAGCAGGCGGAGCCCGACGGCACCGAAGGTACAAACAGGACCTATGCCCGAGCTGAGGGGTCGGGGGGTGTCACCAAGATCATTTGGTGTCTCGTTTGAAAGCAATTAATCCTTCTTCCACCTGGAGAGGTGAACCTCCTGTGCCTCATGTTACCACCCCCTCATTTGCTGACTCACTGGAATGGGCTTGTTTCTGAGGCAAGAAGACGGGACCAGGGCTTTCTGGAACCCAGTCCTGCCTTTTCATAAAACCTATCGTATCCTCTGACTTAGCTTCCATTGGCTACATACAAGCTGTTTAGATACGGAACATGGGGCGCCCTGGAGCCTGCTTCCCATCCTGTGTGTCTGCCTCCCTGCCTCTTCCTCGTGCTCCATCTCTCTCTACGTCTCAGAAAAAAATGAATTAAAAAAAAAAATTAAAGATACGGAACATAAAACAAGACAAACTTTCCCCAGCTTTGAAACATCAGGATGATTTTCTGAGTGGTTCTCCTACTTTGCCCAGCATGAGGGGCGTCCCTCTGTCTTTCTTCTCCTGGCAGTGGCCGACAAAACAGCCTATCTGATGGGCCTGAACTCTTCGGACCTCCTGAAGGCTTTGTGCTTCCCCCGAGTGAAAGTGGGGAATGAGTACGTTACCAAAGGCCAAACCGTGGATCAGGTGAGCAGCTGCTCGGAGGCCGGGAGAGACACAGGCACCCGAGGGCCACCGCCTCTGACTGCGGTGACCTCTCCCCCGACAGGTCCACCACGCAGTGAACGCCCTTTCCAAGTCAGTGTATGAAAAGCTGTTTCTGTGGATGGTCACTCGCATCAACCAGCAGCTGGACACGAAGCTGCCGCGACAACACTTCATTGGCGTTCTGGACATTGCGGGCTTTGAGATCTTTGAGGTTCGTGTTCCCGACGGTCGCGTCTTCACGCGGCCGTGTGCGGAGGGATGGGCCACCACAGTCCCAGAGGGGACGGGTCAAGGGGAGCAGCCCGTCAGAGCGCCACACCCCGTAGGAAGCTGGCAGGTGGATCAGCTAGAAGAGGAGTACCTGGTGGGCCGGGGGAGGGGAGGTGGGGATGGGCTGTGTAATTTCAGGAGGACAGGAGACGTGTGGTAAGAGGACACCTTCTAGCTGGAAGTTCGGAGAAGTCTCCATGGAAGAGACGTGTTCTGGGCTAGACCTTGAAGAGGGTGCCCGTGTCGGAGGGAGGAATGAGTCCGCAGAGCCCGACGCGGTGGAGAGGGAGGCCGATGGGTCTTTGGTTCTAACTCTGCGTGGGAACGCTGTATTTCGGTATTTAGTTCAACAGCCTGGAGCAGCTGTGCATCAACTTCACCAACGAGAAGCTGCAGCAGTTCTTCAACCACCACATGTTCGTGCTGGAGCAGGAGGAGTACAAGAAGGAGGGCATCGAGTGGACCTTCATCGACTTCGGGATGGACCTGGCTGCCTGCATCGAGCTCATCGAGAAGGTGTCCTGATCTGTCCACTCAGTAACCTCTTCTCGTCTGCTCTGCGGCTCACTGCTGCAGCTCCCATGTACCTTACATGCATTTTGTTTTGCTTTAATCCAGCCCATGGGCATCTTCTCCATCCTGGAGGAGGAGTGCATGTTCCCCAAGGCCACGGACACCTCCTTCAAGAACAAGCTGTATGACCAGCACCTGGGCAAGTCCAGCAACTTCCAGAAGCCCAAGGTGGTCAAGGGCAGGGCGGAGGCGCACTTCTCGCTGATCCACTACGCGGGCACCGTGGACTACAGCGTCTCGGGCTGGCTGGAGAAGAACAAGGACCCGCTGAACGAGACGGTGGTCGGGCTGTACCAGAAGTCCTCCAACAGGCTCCTGGCGCACCTCTATGCCACCTTTGCTACGGCAGATGGTAACAGACTCCACAGAGCGCCTTGTATCCGTGCCATCTCCTGCCCCTTGGTTCACAGGCCCGAAAGATCCCTGTAGGTCTGACAAGAGCGTGCGCCATCTTTTATGTCTTTCAGCTGACAGCGGAAAGAAGAAAGTTGCCAAGAAGAAGGGTTCTTCTTTCCAAACTGTGTCCGCCCTTTTCAGGGTAAGAAACATACAAGTTTATTTTCTTGCAGCTGGTTTAAGCACTTGCAACATGAGCGATGGAGAGAATCCTGGTTTATTCAGGAATAGAATGTGGTCTTAACCTGATTGCAGCTACCTGGTGACGCTGAGGGGCAGTTTGATGAAACACAAATATATAATAATATAATAGTGACATAAATATATATAATAGGTAAAGGAGGTGTAACAAATGTGGGTCCAGAATTTCATTGTCACTTTGTACTGCAACGAGGTGGGCTAGCTGGCCTCGGCGGTGAGTCCTCGGCACAAACTTTCCAAGCTGCCTGTAGGACACAGGCAACAGCCCTCAAGCTCCCTGTGGAGCCACACGCATTTCTGAGTTGATTTCAGAGAGCATTTTGTACATGGTTAGTCTCCGGCTCACTGTGAAGCAAAAGACTATTGTGTCAGTTATTTGCCTGTACCTCTAGCCATCGGGATAGTCAAAGAAAGAGTTAAAAGATTTGGTCCTTTAGAATTTGTGGCAAGTTTAAAATGGGTACCTTAATTTTTAATTACGATATATTCTCGCCTGTCAAATGTAATCTTCTTTTAGGAAAACCTCAACAAGCTAATGTCCAATTTAAGAACGACTCATCCTCACTTCGTGCGCTGTATAATTCCCAACGAAACCAAAACTCCAGGTAAGGCACCTGCTGGCGCTCTCGACGGCACCCGGGTTCTAGGAAATGCTGCGCGAGGCTGAGGTCTCTCGCCTCTCCTCTCAGGGGCCATGGAGCACAGCCTCGTCCTGCACCAGCTGCGCTGTAACGGCGTCCTGGAGGGCATCCGCATCTGCAGGAAGGGATTCCCAAATAGGATCCTCTACGGCGATTTTAAACAAAGGTGCGTGATGAAAATGCTGTCTGCTCTTCTTGCTGAGGCGGGTAGGTGCTGGGGTGTGAGAGGGAGGAATACCCGGATGAGAAGGCCCGTTTTAACAGAGCACGTGTGGAGCTTCATGTAAAGTGACTGACCTACCTCCCGGCCAAGTATATATACACTTCTTTCTTCCTTGTTTTCTCAAGAGCTTGTCTATATCCAGTATGGCAGAACAAAAACTGCCCTGAGAGTCAGGAGGCTTGGATTTCAGGCCACCACCCAGCGGTGTGACTGTGGGCAAGTTTCTCTCCCTCTCTGGACGTTGGCCTCCTTGCCCATTAGAAGAGAGGCCCGAACTAGTTGGTCTCCAAGGTTTACGTCTGCGCCGATGGGCCATGATTGTCTCTGTGTCTACAACGGCAGATACCGGGTGCTGAATGCCAGTGCGATCCCGGAGGGCCAGTTCATCGACAGCAAGAAGGCTTGTGAGAAGCTGCTGGCGTCCATTGATATTGACCACACCCAGTACAAATTTGGACATACCAAGGTAATGCCTCCGTTCCGGCAGATGCTGGCCCCTAGGCCCTTTAAGCGTCTCCAGCACACAGACCCCTACCGTTCTCCTCCCCTGGAAGGTGTTCTTCAAGGCTGGCTTGCTGGGGACCCTGGAAGAAATGCGGGATGACCGCCTGGCCAAACTGATCACCCGGACACAAGCGGTGTGCAGAGGGTTTCTCATGCGCGTGGAATTCCAGAAGATGGTGCAGAGAAGGTCGAGGAGGGTCTCTGTTCACACACAAGCCCTTTGGGAGTCTCAAAAAAGTGTGTGGGCGGATGTTTCTCCTGGAAATAATCCATATTTTCTTTTCAGGGAGTCCATCTTCTGCATCCAGTACAACGTCCGTGCCTTCATGAACGTCAAGCACTGGCCCTGGATGAAGCTCTTCTTCAAGATCAAGCCGCTCCTCAAGAGTGCGGAGACCGAGAAGGAGATGGCCACCATGAAGGAGGAGTTTCAGAAAACCAAAGACGAACTCGCCAAGTCAGAGGCGAAAAGGAAGGAACTGGAGGAAAGACTGGTGACTCTAGTACAAGAGAAGAATGACCTGCAGCTCCAAGTTCAGGCTGTGTGTGTCTAGAGTTTCTTGTAACTCTTTGGTGGATTTGATTATTTAGAAAACCCAGACTTGGGGTGGGATTTTTGCTTTTTAGTTGGGGTGCTTCGCAAAGGACCTCGTAGATACCGAGGCACTGGAAATGTCATGAACCTGATCTCATCAAAGGAACTCATGATTTTTTTTTTTTTTTAAGGAAAGTGAAAGCTTGTTGGATGCAGAGGAAAGGTGTGACCAACTGATCAAAGCCAAATTCCAGCTGGAGGCCAAGATCAAGGAGGTGACGGAGAGAGCTGAGGATGAGGAGGAGATCAACGCCGAGCTGACGGCCAAGAAGAGGAAACTGGAGGACGAGTGTTCAGAGCTCAAGAAAGACATTGATGACCTTGAGCTGACCCTGGCCAAGGTTGAAAAGGAGAAGCATGCCACAGAGAACAAGGTACTCTCTCTCCGTGGGTTTTTTCAGCTTCGCATAGTCCTTGCGAACCAGACTTCATTTCTTCCTCTAATTGCTTGTGGCCTCTTCCTAGGTTAAAAACCTTACTGAAGAACTCGCTGGGTTGGACGAAACCATCGCTAAGCTGACCAGGGAAAAGAAAGCCCTCCAGGAGGCCCACCAGCAGACCCTGGATGACCTGCAGGCAGAAGAGGACAAGGTCAACTCTCTGAGCAAAATCAAGAGCAAACTGGAACAGCAAGTTGATGATGTAAGGAAATCGTGCTAATTGGGAGGCCTAGAACTTCAGGGCTGGAAGAATCCCCCCACATCCTCTGGTGCCGAGCATTTGTTCTGAAAAGGATCTGGTGTCCCTTTCAGCTGGAAAGCTCCCTAGAACAAGAAAAGAAGCTCCGTGTGGATCTGGAAAGAAACAAAAGGAAGCTGGAGGGAGACTTGAAGCTTGCCCAAGAGTCCATATTGGATCTGGAGAGCGATAAGCAGCAGCTGGATGAAAGGCTCAAGAAGTAGGTCCTAAAACCACGGCTTTCAGTCCTCCAAGTCTCTGGCTGTTCTGTCTTCACACATTCTACATTTCCCTCCACAGGAAGGATTTCGAATACAGTCAGCTGCAGAGCAAAGTGGAAGATGAGCAGACTCTGGGCCTCCAGTTTCAGAAGAAGATCAAAGAGCTACAGGTAGGAGGCATCCAAAACTTGTCTTTCACGTGAAGGTCACCCACCATGGGCTGGATGCTGCCTGCCGTAGGCCCTTGCGAGCAGGTGGGCAGGACCATGGGAATGCCCGCCTCATCGGTTTCCTTTCTGCTAGGCTGACTCAGCAGCGATGAGCAGTTCCTCCATAGTTTAAAATAAAATACGTAAGGAAGGTGTTTGGGGTCAAGGGTTGAAGGGACAATATCCTGGGTTGGTCACTGCAAGGGTAATGACCACGTGGGGTGGGAAAAACTCGTATCAAAGGAAGTGAGCAACAGTCCTGTTCCTCTAGGAGAAGCCTAAACTTTGGTTTGTCTCATGAGAACGGGAACTAGTCTGTGCCTGATGCAGGGCGAGTTACTCTAGGGACCGATGCCCATGGGTGAACGGCTGCCCTCCGCAGGCTCGGATCGAGGAGCTGGAAGAAGAGATCGAGGCAGAGCGGGCCACCCGCGCAAAGACGGAGAAACAGCGCAGCGACTACGCCCGGGAACTGGAGGAGCTGAGTGAGAGGCTGGAGGAGGCGGGAGGCGTCACCTCCACCCAGATCGAGCTGAACAAGAAGCGGGAGGCCGAGTTCCAGAAGATGCGCAGGGACCTGGAGGAGGCCACGCTGCAGCACGAGGCCACGGCGGCCACCCTGAGGAAGAAGCACGCGGACAGCGTGGCCGAGCTCGGGGAGCAGATAGACAACCTGCAGAGGGTCAAGCAGAAGCTGGAGAAGGAGAAGAGTGAGATGAAGATGGAGATCGATGACCTGGCCAGCAACGTGGAGAGCGTGTCCAAGTCCAAGGTGCTGGGGCAGGACGGGGCCCACTGCTTTTGCAGAGAGACACCTCTGGGTCTTTCCGGCCTGAAGACAGACTTGATTCTTTCCCCCTTCTCAATCCTTTAGGCCAATCTGGAGAAAATATGCCGAACTCTGGAGGATCAGTTAAGCGAAGCCAGGGGCAAGAACGAGGAAATTCAAAGGAGCATGAGCGAGCTGGCCACACAGAAGTCCCGTCTGCAGACGGAGGCCGGTGAGCGATGGGACGGGAGGGGCCACGCCTCGTGGTCACCTGTGGTGGGGGGCAACTGGTCAATGGCAGAGGGCAGCACTGTGCGGGGGAGAATCTCTAGGAACGCGTATTTTCAGAGAGAAGCAATCGGAATAACCCATAGAAGGGGTCACTCAAAATATCACGAAGGGGGGACCACTGAGAGTAAGAACAGGGGTGAAGAGAAGAGACCAGAATGAGAAGGGATCCGGAACGTCACTGGTTCAAGCTCTTTCGACACCAGTGATACCTTGCATCAGGAAGCATCTACACGGCAGAAACAGGACTAGAAACGAAGCCCCTTGGCTCTCCCGTTTCTTGCTGCGCACGAATTCAGACACGTGGTGCGCAGTCAGGTGTTTCAGACAAGAGAGCGAGAAACACGGCAGGTTGTACAGGCTCCTGCTTCATAGCAGTGGGAAGAGAGGGGAACACTGGGCCTTTCACCTAGGAAGGGCGCCCCCCCAGCCCTGCTCCTCCAGCCCGTCTTCCCAGTGAATCCATCAATCCTTTGCTAGCCTCCACCACCAAGGCAGTGAAGAAAAAAGAGGCTTCGTTGCCACTGTGTATAATAATCTTGGGAATTCCTTGGGAATTCACCTCTGGAGTCGCAAGGCCTCTCCCCTCGTCTTTCCCCCCTTACCTCTGCAGAAGCATATAAACCTTACCACATTTTCCCAAGAGTCGGACCTCAGATTACTAGCTGTAAAGTCCTAAGGAAGGCACTATCTCTCCTTCATGGCAAACCAACAAACAGCTGGAAACAAAAGCCGCTGGAGGTTCTGATGGGCGTTTTTAGGTGGCAATGGTTTTTTTTTAATTCCTTAATGTTTAATTTTTTTTACATTTAATATTTTAGAGAGAGAGAGAGAGAGAGAGAGAGCAAGTAGGGGAGGGGCAGAGAGAGAGGGAGGCACAGAATCAGAAGCAGGCTCCAGGCTCTGAGCTGTCAGCACAGAGTCTGATGTGGGGCTCGAACCCACGGACTGTGAGATCGTGACCTGAGCCGAAGCCGGACGCTTAACCGACTGAGCCCCCCAGGCGTCCCTAGGTGGCAGTGTTAACATTTACAGTCATTCTCAATGAGTCACTCCAAGCTTCTAGGCGTTTATAACAGTATCTTACCAGTTGTGTCTTTGGTTTCCTTTTCATGGACCCCTCTCTTTTCCCCCAAGAAAGGACCACACCTGGTCATTTACTCGCTCTCCAGATCTTGGCACGGTGCTTTACACACAGTAGGAACTTGATGAATGAATGAATGAATGAATGAAAAAAATAAATAAAATGAAAATATTTCCTTCTGGACACAGGTGAGCTGAGTCGTCAATTGGAAGAAAAGGAAAGCATCGTGTCCCAGTTATCCAGGAGCAAGCAAGCGTTTACCCAGCAAATAGAAGAGCTCAAGAGGCAGTTAGAGGAAGAAAGTAAGGTAGGAGTTGGAGGGGGTGCGTCCTTGACCCCAGTCCACTACCATTACCGCCTGCAGAGAGCATGGCAACGTGACTCAGGAGCCGATGGTAGCAGGGACGCACTTGGACGGCGTCATGGCCCAAGACACCGAAATGCTAATCCACGGGGGGCTCCTCTTTCCTGACTCTTGCAGGCCAAGAACGCGCTGGCCCACGCCCTGCAGTCCTCCCGCCACGACTGTGACCTGCTGCGGGAACAGTATGAGGAGGAGCAGGAGGCCAAGGCCGAGCTGCAGAGGGCGCTGTCCAAGGCCAACAGCGAGGTGGCCCAGTGGAGGACCAAGTACGAGACGGACGCCATCCAGCGCACAGAGGAGCTGGAGGAGGCCAAGTACGCAGCTCCATTTGCCTTTAGAGAAATGAGAACTGCCAAATGGTACCGACAGAGGTCACTTCACTGACTTTAGAACCGTGTACTTGGGAGTGGGTTTGCTACATTACTAGGTGTTCCTTTACCTCTCTTTTTTTTTAATGTTCATTTTTGAGAGAGAGAGAGAGAGAAACAGAGCACGGACAGGGGAGGGGCAGACACAGAATCCAAAGCAGGCTCCAGGCTCTGAGCTGTCAGCACAGAGCCCGATGTGGGGCTCGAACCCACGAACCGTGAGATCATGACCTGAGCCGAAGCCGGACGCTTAACCGACTGAGCCACCCAGGTGCCCCTTCCCTCACCTCTTTTAATGTCTTTTAATGTGGTGCTGCACGTGCCATTGAAGGGACCTGGCAGCAGCACAGTAAGACAAACAACCTTGATCTTGGTTGGAGACAAGGCGGGTTATTGACCGATCGCTGCGCTTTCGCGGACAGGAAATTCTCCCGGGCTCATGAGAGCAGGCGGCTGTTGGAGTCACACAGATGAGTGCTTCCAATGTGATGAATAGGGATGTTGAAGAGGATTGAGATTTAAATAGCGTCAGCTTCTCTTTCATATTCTTTAAGGAAAAAACTGGCTCAGCGCCTTCAGGACTCCGAGGAACAGGTTGAGGCAGTGAATGCTAAATGTGCCTCCTTGGAGAAGACCAAGCAGAGGCTGCAAGGAGAAGTCGAGGATCTGATGGTGGACGTTGAAAGGGCCAACTCCATGGCCGCCGCTCTGGACAAGAAGCAGAGGAACTTTGACAAGGTGTGGGGTCTGCGCCACGCAAGCCGCATGCTTGATGCGGGGACTCCCTCCTCCTGGAAGGAGGAGACTGGGTGGGTCCCAGCCCTTACCTGGCTCCACTGGCGGTGTGACCTCGGGCAAGTCCTGAACTTCACTGGGCTGGCGTTTCCTCCTGTGAAAAACGAAACGGGCACGGGATGGGGTGGAGGTCCCTCCCAGGCGTTGTCAGGGCAGACCAGCCAGTTGCTACGGTGCTGTTCTGTCCCATACGCTTCTGCCCCCTGCACTGCTGGTGTGTGTGGGGGGCTAGCACCAGGGGATCTAACTCGGGTCCCTGCGGGAGGCTCTCTGGAAGCTCTTCTGGTACGACATTAAGGTAGACTTGAACCAAAGTTTTCAGGAATTCTTTAGACGTCCAGGGCCATTCTCCTATTAAGGAAAGGGCAGAGAAGTCCTTCTCAAAGGACCCATGTGCATTTTAGAGACGGCAACTGTTGCTGATATGTCACTGATCTTGAGTATCCGTGGGAAGGAATCGCCTTAGTCAGGTAATCAGGGACAAGGAGCCAAGGCAAGAGACGCGAGTGAGGCCCCGGCTCCAGGCTGAGCCGCAGGCCCGCTCCTGTTCCGTGGGGGGCGCAGCGAGGAGCTGAGGAGGGGCCTCCCCGCCTGTGCTCCAGGTGCTGGCAGAGTGGAAAACCAAGTGCGAGGAGAGCCAGGCGGAGCTGGAGGCCTCCCTGAAGGAGTCCCGGGCCCTGAGCACCGAGCTCTTCAAGCTGAAGAACGCCTACGAGGAGGCCCTGGACCAGCTCGAAACCGTGAAACGGGAGAACAAGAATCTGGAGCGTAAGCCCCTCGGGAGAGTCTGCCCCGTGCTGCCGCGGGGCGGGCACGGCCTGGGGGCCAAACCCCTGCTCGCGCTCCTTCCATCGCCGCGGGGTGACCGTATGCAAGGTGGCCCATCCCCGGGAAACCGCCACCGCAGAGCTGCGACGGGCTGGCCGCGGGGCCTCCCGCGGGGGCTCGCTGCCCCCCCAAACCTGCGCCGGGGCGCTCACTGCAGCCCACACTGATTTCCTTGCAGAGGAGATAGCAGACCTCACGGAACAAATTGCTGAAAATGGGAAGACCATCCACGAACTGGAGAAATCCAGGAAGCAGATCGAGCTGGAAAAGGCAGACATCCAGCTGGCCCTTGAGGAAGCGGAGGTGAGCAGACACCGGGCAGGTGGCGGCGGCGGGGACACAGCCCCGACCCGGGACACCCGCCACCCTACCCCGTCTCTCCCTTCCTGTCTCTGTTGAGCACCATCCTGATGCGGCTCCTTTCCTCTCCACCGGCATGAAATAACCCGTGTGGACTATCTTGGATTTATTGGGAAGGGGAGGAAATAATTCCATTAAAATAGGTCTAAAAGTGAGGTTTTGCAGCATCTTGGGTAAATTTAAAGTATCCATAAAGGTGCTTTATGCTCCTATGGGACAAAGATGATTTACATATTATTACCGTTTGATCAGATAATAAAAATGAAATCGCAGTGAAATAGGTATGTAGCTTCTGCGTTGAAGTTAAAAATGGCATTTAAAAATTTTTTTAATATAACTTACTGTCAAATTGGCTAACATAGACTGTGTAAAGTGTGCTCTTGGTTTTGGGGGTAGACTCCCATAGTTCATCGCTTACATACAACACCCAGGGCTCATCCCAACAGGAGCCCTCCCTCAATGCCCATCACCCATTTCCCCCTCTCCCCTGCCTCCCCATCAACCCTCAGTTTGTTCTCTGTACTTAAGAGTCTCTTATGGTTTGGCTCCCTCCCTCTCTGTTCGTAAGTTTTTTTCCTTTTCCCCTCCCCCATGGTCTTCTGTTCAGTTTCTCAAGATCCACATATGAGGGAAAACATATGGCAACTGTATTTCTCTGACTGACTTATTTCACTCAGCACAATACCTTCCATTTCTATCCACATTGCTGCAAATGCAGGATTTCATTCTTCCTCATTGCCAACTAGCATTCCATTGTATATAAACCATATCTTCTTGATCCATTCATCTGTTGATGGACATTTAGGCTCTTTAAAAAGGGAATTTTTTGAAAGGCAGTTTTTAATATTCTTGAGTTACGCTAATGAAGTGCCCCCACAAAGGGTGGTGTAGCAGGGCACTATTTCTGTGTTTTTCTTCTTCCAAGGCCGCCCTTGAGCATGAAGAGGCCAAGATCCTCCGAATCCAGCTTGAACTGACACAGGTGAAATCAGAAATCGACAGGAAGATCGCCGAGAAAGACGAGGAGATCGAGCAGCTGAAGAGAAACTACCAGAGGACGGTGGAGACCATGCAGAGCGCCCTGGACGCCGAGGTGCGCAGCCGGAACGAAGCCATCAGGCTCAAGAAGAAGATGGAGGGCGACCTGAACGAAATCGAGGTCCAGCTGAGCCACGCCAACCGCCAGGCTGCCGAGACCCTCAAGCACCTGCGGAGCGTCCAGGGGCAGCTCAAGGTTTGAGGCGGCTCATTGGTGGGAAAGCCACTCCCGTCTGCAGAGGCTCCAAGACGCCTAGACTCGTGGCCCTCACGCTTCGACACCGACCAGCCTCTTCCTTTGCTCCCCGGCTAGGACACGCAGCTGCACCTGGACGACGCGCTCCGGGGCCAGGAGGACCTGAAGGAGCAGCTGGCCATGGTGGAGCGCAGGGCCAACCTGCTGCAGGCTGAGGTCGAGGAGCTGCGCGCGTCCCTGGAGCAGACGGAGAGGGCTCGGAAGCTGGCCGAGCAGGAGCTCCTGGACGCCAACGAGAGGGTGCAGCTGCTTCACACCCAGGTGAGGGGCGGGGGGCGGGCGGGCGGGCAGAGGGCAGAGACCCGGGCCTGACCCGCGCCGGGCAACACCTCCCTTCCTGTCCCACCTAGAACACCAGCCTCATCCACACCAAGAAGAAGCTGGAGACGGACCTCACGCAGCTCCAGAGCGAGGTCGAAGACGCCAGCAGGGATGCAAGGAATGCGGAAGAGAAGGCCAAGAAGGCCATCACAGACGTAAGGCTCTCCCGTCCCTGTGAGGCCCTCCTTCTCCCGAGCCTGAGATAGCTCCCACCAGACGGATAGTTCCTCCCTCCCCGGGGGGAGCACGTGGGGTGCATTCTGCTCCCAGACTGCAATCCGCCTTCCCTCCACCCAACTTGGCACGTCCCCTCCCGCACATTTAAAAGGCCAGTATGATAAATAATTGGGCGTAGAAAAATAAAGGCTGGAAAGATTAGTATCCCTTTCTGAGGCCCACAGAGAGAGATGCTGTTCTCTCCTTCAACAACTGACTTACTGCAGACATGAAAATGAGACTCTTAGATGTCACTACCTCTCCAAATGTCACCTGGCCTGGCCTGACGCTGGCTTCCCTCCCACCTGCTTGCACCTGACCCTCCTGGGCCTGATCCGGCTCGTCCTGCCAGACACAGCTCCCACAGCGCCACCTGCTGCCCGGCGGGGACCACTGCAGCTCTTCTGCTCGCCCGCGCCTCCATTCCCTCCCCGCCTTCCCTTCAGCTCACTGTCCCCAAACCTGCACCGCTGGGTACCACCTCAGTCTTCTCCAGGTCTCAGGACCCTCTGAAAACATACAGTGGTGATAACGAAGCAAAGAATTTCCAGGGGCGGCAGGGAAGGTCCCAGGGAGGCCAGTGTAAGAAAGGGAAGAAACCATTTTCCATCCAGTCCATGCAGGTTGTTTGTTGGGTTACTTTCTGTACCTGGCGTGGCTCTTCTCACGCCCCATGGTGGACAGGCGGGCTCAAGCACTGCCTTACCCGTTGTCCTTTTTCTCTAGCGCGGCTCTGGTCCTTGGCTACGCTGCTTTTGGTAGCTCCAGGGCACCTGACTTTGTATGTGTCTCAGTGGGTTTATGGTGTGGTGCAATTTCAGGCAGCCATGATGGCCGAGGAGCTGAAGAAGGAGCAGGACACCAGCGCCCACCTGGAGAGGATGAAGAAGAACATGGAGCAGACGGTGAAGGACCTTCAGCACCGTCTGGACGAGGCGGAGCAGCTGGCCCTGAAGGGCGGGAAGAAGCAGATCCAGAAGCTGGAGACGCGGGTACGTGCGGGATGAAGCCCCGGCTGAGCCTCTGACCCCGACCGCTCGCTCTCCAGCCGCACCCCAACCTCCCACCTGTCCCCCCAGATCCGGGAGCTGGAGTTTGAGCTCGAAGGGGAGCAGAAGAAGAACACGGAGTCTGTCAAGGGCCTGAGGAAATACGAGCGGAGGGTCAAAGAGTTAACTTACCAGGTAAGGAAAGCCCAGCAGGCATTTTCCCTGTGAAGCGCAACCACCGCCCAGCTTACAGGAAGAAACCCACTGCCCCAGGGAAAAGCGCCCCCTCCTCCAGCTCGGGCCGGGTTCTGGCTTCCAGAGTGAAGAGGACAGGAAGAACGTGCTGCGGCTGCAGGACCTGGTGGATAAACTGCAAGTGAAGGTCAAGTCCTACAAGAGGCAGGCCGAGGAGGCCGTAAGTCAGGGCCACGGGCTTTTCCGGGGGCAGCCTGGCCTGTCCCTCGCAGGGAGCCGGAGACAGGCGCGCGCTCACCTTCCCCGCTGGGCTCTCTGGTTTCAGGACGAGCAGGCCAACGCGCATCTCACCAAGTTCCGCAAAGCCCAGCACGAGCTCGAGGAGGCGGAGGAACGGGCGGATATTGCGGAGTCCCAGGTCAACAAGCTTCGCGCCCGGACGCGCGACCTCACCTCCAGCAGGGTGAGTGGTCCAGTGGGCAGGAGCCGGAGACCGCGGGGGTCTGAGAGGGCTGTGGCTCCGGGGAAGGCAGCGGCGCAGCGACGCAGACGCTTCCACGCTGGAAAGAGCCTTGGGGGACCGTCTACTTTAGAGCTGGTCCGTCTCAGGCACAGGAAAGGAAGGGATCTGCCTAAAGCCACTTGGCCAAGAAGAGCCTCGCTGGCACACGAGTCGCACAAACACCATCCTGCAGGGGAAGGAAGGAGCGTTCTTCCCGCCGCAGATGCCCTCTGCGGGCGCCGGTCTGCAGTCATTGCGCCCGACGGTGACCAACCACAGGCACCAAGTCCCGGAGGACGGGGCTTGTTTTCGGGGCCGGTTTCTCTGGTTGTGGGGTGAATTCCTCCGTGGACGCAATCGCAAATTCTCCTGAACATCCTGTGTCCTCCTGAAAACACCCAGGCGCGAGCAGCGCCCTGATGCTCGCGGGGAGAGGGGTCCGGAGGAACTGTCTCTGCCGCCTGATGTGACTCCAAATGCCCCCTTTCCTTCCAGATGGTGGTCCACGAGAGTGAGGAGTGAGCGGCCCTCTGCTGGGACAGGGGCAGAAAATACGCACAATGTGTATTTTCGTGGCTCCCGGCCATCACAGCTGATGCTCACGTGGCGGCTTCTTCTCACGCATTAAACTTTGCTTGGCTTTCAACTTGAGGCTGTCTCACTGTATTTGTTTTCTCCTCCCTGTGTGGAAGTGGGTCATCGCTTGGCGATCTCTGTGCCCAGCGTTGAAATCTCCGTAGGCAGAGGGCTTGACAGACTCCTCTGATGTGTGTATTTGGGGGCAGAGGGAGATTGCTTTCATTTATTTATTTACTTACTTAATTATTTATAAAAAAATTTTGATGTTTATTTTTGAGAGAGAGAGGGTGTGTGAGCAGGGGAGAGACAGAGAGAGAGGGGGAGAGAGAAACAGAGACACAGAATCTGAAACAGGCTACAGGCCCCGAGATATCAGCACAGAGCTCAACGCGGGGCTCGAACTCACAAGCTGTGAGATCATGATCTGAGCTGAAGTCAGACACTTAACCGACTGAGCCCCCCCAGGCGCCCCTCCACCACCCCATGAATGCAGGGCTCCAACCTACGAACCACGAGATCATGACCTGAGTGGAAGTTTGCTACTTAACCGACTAAGCCACCCAAGTGCTCCAAGATTGCTTTTTTTAAAATTTATTTTTGAGAGACAGAGAGAGACAGCGTGAGCAGGGGAGGGTCAGAGAGAGAGGCAGACACAGAATCTGAAGCAGGCTCCGGGCTCTGAGCTAACTGTCAGCACAGAGCCCAACGCGGGGCTTGAACCCACAAACCGCGAGATCATGACCTGAGCCGAAGACGGACGCTTAACCAACTGAGCCACCCAGGCGCCCCCAAGATTGCTTTTAAATGTGAGATTAGATCATAAAGAAAAGATACTCCTAGATCAACCACTCCTTGGGCAGGTGGAGAAGAAGGGGACCCCTCGGTATGATGTGAGGGAGACACGAAGGTTCAGGACAGGAACCCTGTTGAGTAGGGTTACAGGGCAGGAGACAGAGCCCCCGCCCCCCCCCACCACGTCCTGTCAGGAAGGGCCCTGGAGTCCGGCGAGGGTTTGCTGGGCCGTCCTCCATGCAAGCGCCTGTGGACTGTCAGGAGCACACGTGAACAAGCGTGTGCTGGGCCCTCCAAGAGCTCAGGCTTCGTCTGCCACTGAGTCCCTGGCTCTGTCTGCACGATTCCAAGACAGCACGACAGAAAATCTCACCCTTTACCCAGGGTGCACCTGCCTTTACGTTACGAGAGAGAAACATGGCAGCAAGTCACAACTCTCTGGCTGAACTGCTGCTGGAAATAGTGCCTTCCGACCTGGAATCATCCGTTTCTTGTCATAATTAAACTTACCGGAAATAGTTGCCAAGTTCCCTTCTCTGTCCGATTCTAGAGGAGGAGGAGAGACTCAGTGGGCATCAAAGGCCCAGTGGGGAGCTCCCTTCGGCACCCAGTGTGGAGTTTAGTGCCCCCGGGGATCCGTCACTAGAAAGAAGGCAGGTATCAATATTAGACTTGGCGTGTCTGGCTTCAGAGAGTTTTGTCTTAAAGACCGCGTCTCTTACACTTGCTTTGAATACTTCCTGGGAGCCCTGGGACTACAAAGGGTGGGGGCTCTCTAGGGCTCTCTGGGGCTGCTGGGAGGGAGTCACAGTGGGAGCGAGTCCCATGGGGACCCAGGCCCAGGCTGGACCAAAAGGCTGGCAGTGGCTCAGAGACGCTCAGAAGGAATAGGGCTGCTTACAGACGGCCTTCCGTGGAAGGCGGGAGCCCCAGGAAGCACATAGTCTCTCGGTGTCAGATGGATAAACACAGAAGATGCATAAACGGGGACATCATGGTTGTGACATAGATCATGAGCCCCTGACGGCTGTGGCTACTGCTGTCACAAAAACACAGACAACCCGACGTTATGCGCCTCCTGACGGAAGTGCGCAGCCCTGTCCGCGACGAATTCCTGCCCCACAGTCCAACCTGGGCGTGGTGACCACAAGCTTCCAGGAGATGCAGGGGACAGGGACCCAAGACCCACAAACTCCAGGATGCGGGGGACTCGACTGAAAAAACAATCCAGTTTTCTCAATAAATTTCAAGGAAAATATATATAAAAGAAATGGAGGGAGGACTATAGATTAAAAGGTATTTAACAGATCTGTCCACCAAGCACTCTGCGTGGGCCTGTGAGCGACACACACACACACACACACGCACACGCACACGCACGCCTCCCAGCTGGTGAAAGTTGAACACTGACTGGATAGTTGATAGTGCCATGGGGTTCTTGTTAATTTTCAAGGTATAATGTGATATTATGATTATGTTTTCTAAAATAGTCCTTATAAAAATACGTACTAAAATACAGATAAGAAAGGATGAGGGAAAGAAGGAAAGAAGGAAGGGAGGGAAGAAGGGAGGGAGAGGAGGAAGGAAGAGAGGGCCATCTTTGAAGTAAGCTTGTTCTACAGAACTTCAGCTTCACGAATTGATGGACGAGGCCCTGATGTGTCCTACCCAGAACTGGGGCCACAAACTTCAAAACCTCCAGGGTTGTTGGATCCGATATGCCCTCTTATCAGCAAAGCATGGTACTTCCCACAAAGGAAATGGTGATGAGCAGTTGCTTCTGGAAGCGATCCATGGCTATGTCTAGTAGGCTTTCATTTCGCGAAGGGCAAAATGGAAAAGCGAATTTCCTAAGAGTTCCTGTTACGACCAACTTTGTCAGCGCCTTTGCTCCACAGAGCAAGGGAACGTCAGTCATAAAGTCATGACTGCAGAAGCCACAAGTCTCGTTACTGCAGAGGGAAAATCAAAGCACGCTCTGCTTCCAGATAAGGACTCAGCGGGCCACACAGGCAGGAGGGAGGAAGCCTGGCCTGGGCGCGGAGCGGAGAAGGATGATCTCAGGCACTATTTATTGAACCCTTACCGTGGGCTCTCAGCACGCACTGCCTCACATCTTCAAGAAATAGAATAAGTTGCCCAAGGTCAAAATGGTAGAGCTGGGAATCTCTCTAGACCCCAAGACGCTCACACTGCAAAGTGGTGCCTACCTGAGCAGCCGGCAAAACCGATTTCAGAAACACGGGAGACGGGGGCACAGGGCATAGGTGTGTTAGGACGGGGCTGACGAAACCCAAGGTGTGCATTTTTTTTCTTTCTATTGACTGTTTGTGTTAATTTCCCCCAGGCCTTCCACTGCAGCCCTCTCTTGCCCACCGACTCAGCCGAGCCCTCTTCAGACAGGCTCCCTCAGATGGGCCACTTGACCCTTTAGAAGGAGTGTGGGTGATCTCTCGCCCGTTTGCAACACCCAACTGGTCCCTCTATTCGTGAGCCCCCAAACAGGATGCAGGGTCTCTGCTTCTGGCTAACTTCTTCAGGTGGAACCCCACTACCTCCAAATTAAGGGCCACCTCACATTACTTTTCCTTTTTCTAAACAGCTTCCCTTTTCTCTTTTGTGATTTTCCCTCGGGAGTTTGGGCACAGAATTCACTTATTTCCTCCCCCGTGATTCTTACACTGTCCGAAAATCTCTGACTTTCTGGATTCTTTACGGAGCCTCAAATCTCTTAGCAGATTTCTATTTTTTATTACCTTTTATGATTTTTAATTATACGAGAAATACATGCTCGAACACAGGATTAAAAAAAAATCCATCGACTATAAAGGGATTGCCGACTAAGATGGTCGACTCCTTCTGTACTTGGAACAGAGGAGATCTTGATTTATGATCGGCAGATGGCCTGCTTCTTAAGGACACAAGAGGGACACAGCTTCTAATAAGAGCTACATGTCCTTATGGGGACAAACTGGCTGGTGTGCAGCCCACCAACAGCTGGTGAGAGCGGCCTCTCCTTTCTCCACGCCTGGATCGCTGGGACAGCTGAGGGCTTTAATAAAGCAAAATGTGCCGAGGAATGTGGGGTGAGGAAGCCACCAGAACACGGCGGTCTATTTCTGCCCCCACCAATAATCGCACCGTTAAAAATAGCCGAGGCTCAGAGGTTGGGAGGCGGCCGCTGGAGCCGAGCGCTGATCTGGTTACCCTGAGCGATGCCGAGACATTCCCAAGGCTCCCACGCACCCGGAGGCAGGCCGCTAGGAGCCGGGGGCCCGGGAAGCCACCAAGTATTTTTAGCTAAATGTTTCAGTCTTTCCACGGCAGTGAGGACCTGGGACCCCCACCGTCTGGTGACGGACACACCAGGGGGCGGGTGGCACACACTCTTAGACCACCTGCACTAGCTTGCTGAGAGAAAAGGCAGTTTGGATTTGGGGGAAAGTAAAGGGGGGGCAAATGTCACCAACACAGGGGTACCCGGTGACTCAAGCATAGAGATCAAAGTGAGCCAGAACCTCGTACCTCAAGGACAGCAAGGGA
The DNA here is from genome assembly GCA_004023845.1 of Helogale parvula. Classification (NCBI taxonomy): domain Eukaryota; kingdom Metazoa; phylum Chordata; class Mammalia; order Carnivora; family Herpestidae; genus Helogale; species Helogale parvula. The sequence continues at coordinate 175,880 of PJEM01003593.1, forward strand.
AATACAAGTATCCAAACAATAACGATGAAAAACCAAACACAGAGGTAACGGGAAACTGAGGAAAGGGACGGGGGACGTGCTTTTACAAGATCATCACGAAGTCAGCCCCGTGAGGAGCGAGCACACTGCTCTCTGACCAGCGGGGGCTCCGTGGGTCGGGCTGAACGGAGGTCCTAGCAAGGAGAGGACAGTGGTGGAGACCATGCTCCTGGGGGAGACGTGTCCCTTCTTTCGGTACTGACTCTCCGCCTCCCGGGATCGGGAGCGCAGACCCGGTGACACCCCGGCAGGGCCTCTTCACAAGCCCTGAGCCTTGTGGTTACGATGTAACCACCAGCTTGGTGTTCTTGGCCTTCACACCGGCTCAGGAGCCTGAAGGGAGACTCAGGTGTCAGAGAGGAGGCCCGTGGGGGTCAGGTGTGAAAGCTGGAGGCTGGCGGCTCGTGAGGCCCAGGGCCAGGCCTCCCCCTCCCCCGAGCTTTGCTGCTAAGATTCAGGCCTGTGTTTCTTTCAAGCTCCTTTATTCATCTGTCCTCAACCAGCTGCTCACTGGGGGCCCAGGCCCAGGGAACGGGAGAGCCAGGGGTCCCCAAGAGTGGGACAGGGAGGCAGAACACATGTCTCAAGGCCTGGAGACTCAGAGTGGGGAGGGCGGGGAGGGCGGGGGTGGGAGGACATACCTTTCCAAATACGGCTCAGCCTCGGCTCTGGGAGGGGCAGGCTCCGTGGCAGCTGCGCCTGTTCGGAGCCTGGGGTCTCTGTCCCAGGGCAGCAGGTGCGGGGGCCCAGGGAACAAGGCTGCCACGTAAGTGCCCGTTTCGAGGGCAACTCGGGACCACTGCAGAGAACTGTCCTCGGCGAGAAACTCAAGATCTCCTCTTGTTCTGTGCCCCAAGTTGGGCCCACCAGCTTGCGGCCGTCTGAGCTGGGAGGAGGGCAGGTTTGGGCTGCAGAGGGTGGGGTACACACTATCCTCACACGCACGGCCCGTCGGCCAGGAGGCAGTGAGAACTTGGTGCCCCTCCGCCCTCCCCTCCCCCCAGGATGTGCTGATGAAGGAATGACAAGTCAGCCGCACGGAGACCTTGACCTCGCCTGGCAGACGCAGGTCAGGCACCCTCTCCTAGCATCCTCTGCTGGCTCCTTCCTACCACTGCCTCCGGACGCAGCAAAGACGGTGACCCTTCAGACATGGTGCTCGCTTGTCAGAAAGTTAAAGCCACACAAGATTTTACCTTGTAAGTGACTCGCTTTCAGTCCTTACAGTGAATCTGAACCCTCACGGGGTCTTCAGTGTCAGGAGAGTGATCAGCAAATAAATGCACCTGATAAAATCCTCAGCCACAAGTAATCTCCCCGCAGCCACAAGGGTGCAGCCCCGTGGGGCACCTTGTCACCTTCTGAGCAGCTCCGTGGGACAGAGCACAGAAAAGCCATGGGAAGAGCAGCTCAGCTGTGACCTTAGCAGGTTGTTGGCGCTCAGAGGGAGCCTTAAACAGCCTCCTGCCGCCTGCCTCCCCCCTGTTCCTGAGCCTCCTTGGGGACGGCTCTGAGTGGTGACACCAGCCGGGATGTCCTCAAGCAGGAGTCAGTCCTGATGGTGATGAGGGACCCCAGAGAGCTCCACAGGCCGAGATTCGAGTCCCGCACTGTGCTCTTGGGGGTGCTTCTGCGGCTTGAGGGGCCTGGTGCCAGGCACTCGGCCCAGGTCCCACCCCCCTTCCTTCCTTGAAGCTCTGAGCAACGCACTGCCTCGGGCTCACTGCCTGAAACTTGGGGCTGAAGATGAACACAGGATTGCTTGCTTGCTTTCTCTTTTTTCTTTTCTTTTCTATTTGTGGTTCTAGCCACTTCTGTAAGGAAATACTAATCGTTCTGTGTTTTAAATCACTCTGCGCTCCAGAGATAAAGATTGCTTGACTACCAATCACTGTTCTCCAGCAAAAGGGGAAGAAGCAAATTTGACAGTCTCTTTCTGCCTTCCCAGGTTTGACTGAAACCCCTTTTTGGATGTTAATGCTTAGTGATTTGAAGACGTGACGATCTGAGGTACACGCGGGTCACAAGCCATTTGGCCAAAGAGAGTATAGGGTTCGAGGCGACCAAGGTCACAGCCCCTTCTGTTCACATTGGCTCAGACGGTGTGGTCCTCCTTAAGCCTGTTGGAAACACAGCTCTGAGCTGTCACAGCTCTGCCCAGACACCATCAATGGCCCCCCCTGTTCATGAGCTGAGCACATGGGTCCCAGACTGACACCCACCTGACATTCCACATGCCCACGGGTGTGGCTGCCCTTCCTCCTCCCACCAGGTCCCCTCCATCTATCGAAATCCCAACACTCTGGAGTTCTCTCTGTCCCCCACATCCTCCGGTGGTCACCCCCCGATCCTTTGGACACGTTTCCGGGGACATGTTTTTATTCCTTGGATCCTAAGTAGGAGCTGCGACTCACTGCCTTACTTACCTTTTACTACAGTTCCTACCCCAACACCCTGTGTTTTCAAATTTGCACACACACACGCACACACACGCACACTCATGCACACTCATGCACACACACATACACATGTAGAGTTTAGTCACTGAAGGGACACCAGCCGAGCAGTGAGCAAATCTGAGTTCTGGTCTGAACCCTGCTTCCAGTTTCCTTCATGGTCATGGGCAGCCCCCCTTCCAGGGCCTCTGCTAAACAGTGAGAGGGTAAGTGACTGCTTCAAAGTCACCCCACTGGTCCCAGCCTTCTGTCACTGGAATTTTCTGCCCTGGGGGTACCCGACCCGCAGGAACTACCGGCCCCACGCTCCCCTATCACTTGGCCCACCAGGGCACACAGGCCGTGCTGCCCAGCCTCAACCGTCCCCGATGCAAGGCCCCAGGATGTGTCTCCCCCTTGCCGGACAAGCCTCCCCTGGCCGGCTGTGGGGCCTCTCCGTTTATGCCCAAAGTCTCCACTAGATGGCAGCACTGCTCTGCTAGCCTCCGCCGTCCCAAAGTTCTCTAGAAGCCACCCAGCAGAGGCGTGGCTCTGGCAAAGTGCAGGGAACGGAGGGGAGAAGACTCCCTTCTGTCCTTTGCCTGGACTTTGCTGGAGACGTCCAGAGCAGGGCTGTGCTGCATGTCAAAGTCGAGGCAAAAGGGGGCCATACTAATACTAGTCCAGCCTAAAATGTCAATATTTTGGGGGCGCCTGGGTGACTCCGTTGGTTGAGGGTCCTACTTGGCTCAGGTCATGATCTCACAGTTCATGATCATGATCTCATGGCTCCCTGCGTTGGGGTCCATGCTAACAGCTCAGAGCCTGGAGCCTACTTCAGATTCTGTGTCTCCCTCTCTCTGCCTTTCCCTCACTTGTGCTCTCTTCCTCTCGCTCTCTCTCTCTCGAAAATAAATAAGCATTGAAAAAAATGTTTTAATAAAAAAATAAAACGTCAATATTTTGTTCACATGGGTTCTTTTGCATTGATTCTGATTGAAGAAATATTATTGCATCGAAACATCATTCATTATCTTAATTACCACGTGCTTTGTGATCCCCCCAGATTTTGCTCCCACTCACTTCCCCTGGGTCCCAGCCTGGCCACAGCAACGTGGTTTGTGCCCCAGTGTCACAGGCCTGTGGAA